>JAWPHD010025271.1:0-16803 GCA_037043455.1 Cyrtodaria siliqua
TGATTTAATGCAAATTTATTTTGTGAACGGATTACAACATAGACATCATAAAAATGAAACAAGTAACTTCCTTGCTCGATGTCCAGCATAAAAGAGGTAGTTTTATTGACTAGATGACCCGGTGTCAGTATAATGTGACTGCTTGGGGTATCATATCATGTGTTTACGGCGTAGTAGCACTAACGTTGAGAACTGAGCTCACTATTGTAAGACGTTACACACACATACACACACATACACCCACATACAAACATACATCTGCTTTTTGTTTTTTACGTAAATTTGAAAAGCTGTAGGTATGTATGTTTCTTTTTTAAAATGCATTACTATCGAAGAAATGGCTCTCAGGCTGGATGTACTTGTAGAGTTCACAGCACAGCAAACGGTTATAGACAATCTAGAGAGTACAGCTGGTTTAGGCATCTTAGATAAACAAATCAGTTGTTTTTATATCTCTCTGTAATCAGTTAATATATCTAGTCATTTGAACTAGAACGCCACCAAATGAGGTTGATATGGCCACTGCTAGCTACTCTTAAGTGGCAACAGGAAATATACAAGGGCTATACATTAAGTGATTTGAAATACTCGTAGTAATGGAGTTTTATGGGCAACTGATATTAGTGACGACACACATTACGATATTGAATGATACTATATTGAATGACATACTACATTACATATTATTAGTTTCGATTTCCCCGCTCCCACATATAATTAAAGGGACACATGGCAATCTTGATTTTTTATAACTTGCGGCGTCACGTTTGCTTTTCTACTAACTTGCATTTGTTCAATCATTAATATTAATTATAAGAACAGTATAAAGCATTTTGTTTTTGCATTTTACTAACTGGTAGCTATATTGCAGCAAAAATATATTTAAACCTGTGGTGGAATCACCAAGAAAATGTAAAACTATTTTATTTAATTATATACAGGGAAGATTAAAGTCAAAATGTGACTAGATTAATAAATTGAGATGCTACATACATTTGAATATTTGAAAAAAACCTTCAAGATTGCCGTGTGCCCCTTTAAATGATTAGAGAAGAGGTATTATATACTTTTTTAATATGGTTCGATATTCTGTGGTGTGTGTGTTGTTGTTTTTTAAATAAAAATGCCAGTGACGGTGTATAGATTCAGGGAGTAAGTATACATTATCTGAAAAATTGAAAAATGTTCAACATTTTAAATGCTTAATTTGAATTATTTAACTGCGAAATTAAAGGTGAAACATGTTTTATAAATTATTCATAATCATACAGGGAAAATACAATAAATTCAACGGACGGAACCGTTCAAGAACTCTTGAACAAAGTCCAACACTTTCTGAACAAAAGGCAATCGGAATAATATCCTTGATGACTACAAAATTCCTATTTTACAATTCAAGACGAAAGAACAAGTGTAAAAATAATCAGTGTTCGTCAATTGTGTGTTCGAAACAGTCATTTTTGTTGAAAACCGGGAAAATTCAAAAACTTTTTGATCGATTAAAAGCGCCAATGTCGTATATTATAAATGTAACAACGCTTAAGGTAAAAATTCCGTTAAAGGTCTTAACCGCTGCTAAAGCTTACAATTTCAACGCTAAAGGTAACAACCTCCGCAAAAAGTAACAATTAACTCTACCGCTAAAGGTGTCACAGCGCTTACGCCACAGGTGCCACAGTAACTAAAAATAACCCGTTTGTACTCAATTTTCATTGAAACTGTCCGAAATTAAGTTTTTTATTTCATACCCCAGTCAATCCCGTTTTCGTTTCTTGGAGAAGGGGTTGGATGGGGTATGAAAGTTAATACTCGGACCACGTAATGTATTACGTGACAATTTATATTTGTACATTTTATTTCTGTCAAAGCTCTCTTTTATTTTTTTTATCTAAGCCGCGCCAACCCTGCCAGCCGTGCCAGCCGAAAATGGACAAGAAGACATTTCGTGCGTGTGTTATTTTTGCAGCGACCGGAGTCAATCTAGTCATATTACTTCTTGATATCGGTATGTTGGGTTTATGCATTGAATAAAACAGTTTTATATACTCTTTAAACAATCAACATAAAACAAAACAATAATCGATTTAACTGACATATCTCAAGATGAAAAACAATTGTATAAATAAATCTACAAGTTCTTTAAAAAAACGAATATTTTCTATGAAATAAACGCAGTATATGGTTCATGCTTTCATTTTTTAATATTTTATCAGAAGTTGGCACTACTTAACAATTAATTCGATTTTAAATCGGAAAACATTCGATTTGTGTTAAGGCAATTATACAGTATTTTACACGGTTTTTCAATAAAAATGTCAAACATGCGTATTTACTTAAAGTAGCTATCCCGTCAATAACAACCAAATTTTACAAAATATGTAAACCGTTTCTAAACCTACTGACGACGAGGTATGTATATAACTTAATATTGTGAGAATCCAAATACTATAGACACAACATAAACGGCTTAATCCAGCCAGGCCAAACCCCACAAACGGAACGTCAAATTAAGAGTTACCAACTCATAATTCATTTTACGCATATTCAGTCAAGGATATTTTGAAAAGCCGTGAAAATAACTACATTTTTAATCGGCACACATACATTATTATATGATCTGAACACCAGTATATAATTTTGCCGTTATTTGGCGGGTTGGTTTCTGTTTGGAGATTAATCATTCCTCAACTAACACATTCACCTTTTCCAACTCAAAACAGTTACTTGTATCTATTACGCGGTCCCGCCCGAATTCCATTAAGAGATGGAAAAGCGTTTAGTGCCATGTTTTTATAGCGGATAAATCGACAACACAACATGTTTAAAAACATTTTAACTTAACAAGTGCGATAACCTGTTTAAAATTACCTATTAAATGCTTTAGTTTTACAACATGCACTTTTTAAGCAGAAAATTAAGGTTTTATTTCATACCACAGCCAATCCCGTTTTCGCTTTTTGGAAAGTTAAACACTTAATACTCGGACCACGTAATGCAGTGTACGGTTGTAGGCCGGTGAATTTTGGTTCTGTAAATAATACATTAGTCCAATTTAACTGTTTGTCATCACTTCTAAAGCATTCGTACACTTTCCCCAACTATTTGTCTGTAAAAAACACATTTTGTCGTCCAGAAACAACCACATACAGCAGTACCATGATGGGTGCCGTTTGGAACGATATCTCATTACAAATTGTCTCTTTGTCAATTTCCATATAAACCTGGTTTGATAACTTCTTTGTGACGTCTGCTCGTATGCCCTGGGTAGAAATAGTTCTGAAAAAACCAAAACCAAAATGACATTATTTGCAACCAGTGATACTTGCAACAGTGTAAGGTTTTAGGCCGGTGAATTTTGGCTCAATATAGTATATAGCAATATAGTTCATTTAACTATATGTTTTTCATCACTTCTAAAGCATTCGTACACATTCCCAAACTAGGTGTCTGTAAAAAAACAATATGTGTTATCCAGAAACAACCACAGACAGCAGTCCCATGATAGGTGTCGTTTCGCACGAAATCCCATTACAAATTTTCTCTATGTAAATGTTCCTATATACGCCATGGTCTGATAACTGCTGTGTGACCTCTGCTCACATGCCCTGGGTACAATTGTTCTGAAAATTAACATAAAAAATTACATTATTTATAACAAGCGACTTTGAAAATGACGCAATGCGGAATTCAAACAAACGAAGAAATATACTGGAACCGCGGCGGCGGTAGTGCATATGATATACTGACAGTGAAATTACAATTTCAAGTACTTT
Source organism: Cyrtodaria siliqua (assembly GCA_037043455.1). NCBI lineage: Eukaryota > Metazoa > Mollusca > Bivalvia > Adapedonta > Hiatellidae > Cyrtodaria > Cyrtodaria siliqua. The sequence goes on from JAWPHD010025271.1 coordinate 3,774, forward strand.
TTCAACTCAGTAAAAATACTAATAATGAAATTATAAGTATTATTTTTACAATTATATATCAAAGTGTCATAGGTTGTCAATGATGTGTATAACATAATAGTTATGTTGATATCATAATAAGCAAGCCTAATGTTATAAGAAACATGTAAACTATCATCGGTGTCATCTTATTTTCTAGAGTGTATATAACAATTCAAGTCAAGAACTGAGGACGTGTTCGAATATCACACACGGTCGAGGTAAGGACTACACAATGTTTTACATTTTGGTATACACCCTCTCTTACCAATATATATATATATATATGTATATATATATAGGGATAAATATTTGTGAACTACCAAGGACAGACAACCTTCGGACGAACTACGGCAGGGCGCCTAGCTATGACGAGATACACAGAAATCAAGCGTATGCATTCACTCCCTAAAAAGGTTCGCTGCAACACACGTTGATGAACTGTATCTCTACATCATAACACACTCGTCTGGAGGCACAATTAACATATAGACGCATACATACATACAATTATAGCTCATATGAGGGGGCCACGTTTAAGCATTCAACCACACACAGCTATATTGAGACAGTGACAATGAAAGGTGGCGGATCTTGGGGATACTGTGAATACAGGTAAATATAATAAAGGGAGATAATATATATATATATATATATGTATGTATATGTGGAGAACATTTTGTACAAACCACTTACCAGCGGATTCGAACCCGCACCTATGACACCAACTTCGACACAGCGCACAATAACCGGCGCCTTAGACCACTCGACCACCTAGGCAATCTAAAAAGATTGGTTTCGGTGGACGGGTCTAACTAAGGTCGTACTACTGAACGTGTCGGATATCTTTGTGCCTTTCCGTCAAATAACGACAACCATAGCGTATAATTTATCCTATAGAGGATTCACTTTACATGATTATAACCTCAGGTATATATACACAACAATTTACCATAGAAAGACGTAATATATATACATGGACACTACGTTGCCCCGCCTTAATTCCATTAAATGATGGGAACGTTTATATAAGCAGGATTTTATAACGGATATTTCGACAATAAAACACGCGCAAAAACAGTTTTTACAGAAAAACATGCGATAACCTGTTTAAAATTACCTATTAAATGTTTTAATTTTACAATATGCAAACTTTAAAAGCAGAAATAAAGGTTTTATTTCATACTCCGTTTTTGCTTCTTGGAGAAGGGGTTGGATGGGGTATGAACGTTAATTCTCCGACCACGTAATAGAGAGAGAGAGATAGAGAGAGAGAGAGATGGTGCATGCTCTACTGTCATGGTGCTTCATTTAACTCGTCATGCCTATCCACGAGACAATCATTCGCTGTGAATGTCCCGAATAACTTATATGTCTTTTCACTAGGGTATTCCAGTATCGTTATATATTTCATTTACATGTTCACATTTTGAAATCAATCTTAGACTAGTAATCCGCATTTTTAAAACTTCATCCTATAACCTGGTTTAAACCAACACGGCCTTTGTACCACTGACTGTTCCAAGGAGGTACCCCTGTGTTCAAGGGTATTGCATAGTGTTCTTATATGTGTCCATGTAGCAGTGACCTCTTGTTTGCATATTAAAAACGGTCGACTTCAAACATTGTTAACAAAGAACAACAACTTAAAATTAAATTATTCTTGACACTGAATTTTTATTGCAACACTTTGCCTTATTGACCTGGTTAACATTTGTTTTGAAACCCGCAGGATCGTCAAGCAGACATCGTATTGCGATAAACGTCACGGAACCAACATGGGACTATCTGAACAAACAAAACACTGTAGTGGAACCAGGAGGTCGATATAAACCCACGGACTGTGACGGCCCGGACCGTGTTGCCGTCATCATTCCTTATCGAGACAGGGAGACACATCTTAAGATTTTCTTTCAAAATATGCATCCATTGTTACAACGCCAGAAGCTAGAATATGGAATATATGTTATAGAAATGGTATGTAGACATTATTAAAAGGGGAACATCTAAATATCTAAAATCTAAATATCTAAATTGTACATTTAAACAAGCTAGATCAATGCAGGTTTATCACTGACCTTTCTTAGGCAGTTGCTTTATTTGTCAACATTTTGTCAACCATGGTTGAGTTCTGTGACTACTTCATTTCCTGGTCGAATTGTTTATGTGATGTGACATATTTGTGTCTCTTATTTTTGCTTGTAATGCTTGTTGTTTGTTTCGATACATTTTTTGGAGAGAGAGAGAGAGAGAGGGAGAGTTAGACAGAAGACAGACAGACAGACAGACAGACACAGACAGACACAGACAGACAGACAGACAGACAGATAGACAGACAATCTGTTGTTTTGTTTTAGAAATAGTAAAATACAATAATACTTGAACAATGTGAAGAAAGAAGAAAACTTAAAAGACAGGGTTCAATATCACCTTTTGAAAAAATATGTTTGTAATGATGAGTCTTACCAATCAAAAAGACCTACTATCATAGACCAGCGAAAGCAGAACTTGAACCACCGCGCATCCTAAACGAAAAGCACCGCGCATCCTAAACGAAAAGTGTAACGTCCCTGAGTAACTTCCAAGCCTGTTGCATTCTGCGTTCGACACGTTGTGACTAAAATGCGCTATGAAAATACACGCTTTCCTTAGATGAAAGAGTCTTATTTCACATATAGTTAGAAAAACGGACTGGGTTATTCTGTTTTTCTTCATTTCTTCGCTTGAGCTTGATAAATAACTGTGCGATGACCATTGAATCAATATATACGCATCGCTCCGCGACCTCTACAATAACAAATATATGTACATACCCTTTCGTTTATCCATTTGCAATACTCCTGGAACTGTATCAAACGTTTTAAGGTATACATATGGGTTATTTTCAAAAAATAGAGAGACAGCTGTCCGTGGCAATTTTCTCTTTTCAGTTAGTTTATATTACGTTTTTTTCTTGTTTATATAGGCATATATAATTTACAAATTCAAAGAAAAAAAAATAACAGTGCAGTTTAGGAATTGTGTATGGTACTGCACATGTCAGATCTACACGATGGTGGTACACATTGCGTGCATTAATCTTTTATAAAAGAAGGTGGTACTTTGTTGAAGTTTGTTTCAGGTTTATTCGATTAATGTGTTCAGTTTACATGTATATAATACAACAATTGCCATCTGTAATTTTTTTTATAAAAATTTGCCAGTTTATATACTGTCCCACGGATGTGTGTCCGTGATGTTACTTTTATATAAACAATGGAATACGAGTAATTTACCTTTACTAATAGTTATTTTGACAAAAAAACATTTCCTCCCACTGTTTTAACTTCCATCGTAAAAATGTGTTTTTTGGATACGTTTTTATTTTTTGGATATATGTACAAAAGGTTAAGTGAGTGTCTTTACGTATTCGTTTGACATGTCTTCGAAGTTACCAGTATTAAAGATAAATGCAATCTGATATTAAAAAACATAATACTATTCAAACAATTGTCCTGTTAAGATAATGTCGTCTGCAAAAATAATCAATGTCCCGGGGAGCATTTGTGAATTTTGTTTGTTCGTTTCTTGGAAAATGTCATGGATGTTACTGTCTAAATGTAGGAACATCATATATATCATTTTGTAACAGCAAATACATCGTATTGTTATTACTGGATCAAATTAAATTTACAGAAGCTTTACGCAATTATCTGATAAAAATGCATTCTTAATATGAATGTCAATCTAGTATAGCTTGTAAACAGTTGTTGGAATATGTACTCAATACGTACATATTGAATTAAAACAAAAAGTAACAACACAGACACGTGAGGTAACATCAATGACAACCAGTTTGTAACACCAGGGACAATGTTTTGAACAAATGCATATTTAGCTATGTTTGTGTAACGATGTTTAAGATGCAACGTATCAAATGTATCGTGCACTATCTCCAACGAATAAAACTGAGTGTATGGCCTTAATTACCAAATTCGCATCATATACACCTACAGCTACATTAAAAACAATTGTATTATAGCACGAATCACAGTTTTTCATGTTAAATGTTTGGTTCTTTTTGTTTTTAAACAATATGTGAACGTGTTATAAGCTTCCCAAATTAACGCCACAAAACAACTACAGTCATAACGTTGATGCAAAACTGATAAAAAGTCGTCTTTGGTGTAACAAAATATTTCATTGATGTTGCCCAATTTTACTACACTAGTGAACGATTTGAAAATATAAAATGTTTTTCTTTTGTTTAAAACAGATGTGCACACGTATAATGCATTACAAAAGCTTGCCATTAATCGTTTACAGTCATAACTGTGATGCAAAACAGATATTAAGTCTGGAGTTGTCTTTGGTGTTACACAATATGCCTTTGATGTTACCAGTTTTCAAAACAACACGAGTTTAACGAATGGTTTGATGTTTGTATTAAAACAGATGTGCCAGTGTTACATTCATTCCAAAATGACGCCACTACACGTCTACCGTTATAACTGTGACGCACAGCAGATGATTTCTCGAGCGGTCATTTGTGTGAGTGGTCATTTGTGTTTCAAAATATGTGCTTGATGTTACTGCAGTGTATGTGCTGTTACCGCTACTTATTTGTCATATAGTGGTACAGTTGATATTTTCATATATTTTAGTTTGCCATTTCTATTTAAAATTTTATGGTTTGAGATAATTCAAATAGTATATAGGGCAAGAAAATGCTTAATCTTTTTATTTTGTTCAAGTTATTTAAAATTGTTATGGAAAAAAACAAATTTTGGCGGAATTTGTCACTTTTAACAATGATAAAGAGACAACTATTCCAATATTTAGTTTTTAAATAAACACAGTAATATATGAATCACATTAGTGTGATATTTTACTTTATACTTTAGGTTTCACCGTTTAAATGTATAAAACAAGTTCGGTAACAACACAGACACATGACAAAGGCTGTTGCTGCTTTAAATAGTAATAAAACATTTATTTGAAAGCGCTGTGTTTGCATCTTCTATGTTTTGACTGTCCACATCCTCGTTTATGCTGTTATTTTAATAAACTTTTGTTTGACGAATATTTATTTATTTTGGCATTTTGTTCCAAATCAGATCTCTCCATTTTTTGAAAATGACCCGTTACATACATAGAAAACGGATTCAAACATTATGAACTTTCAGTCTTTTGTGATTTTACTTCAAAGGCTAGGAACATAACGTTTAACTAATGAATGTGGGCGTTTTGGAAGCGGCCAAACTTAAAGACTACCAGTGCTACGTCTTCCACGACGTCGATCTACTACCTGAGGATGACCGTATCCGGTACACGTGTTCAAGCACACCGCGACATCTGTCGTCTGCTTATAATACATTCAATTACACGTATGTAAATGTGCTATGTATGCCGTATAAACAAAACACACATCGAAACTAACAAAAATTAAAAGGATAAATGAAAGGCAATGTATATGACATCACAAAACTAAAAGGATTGGCAATAATGCTAACGCATTGAAGGGTCAGAGGCAAAAAAGGCCACTGGGATTTAAACCAGGTTCTAGGGTGCACCAAGCCCTTTTTACCCTATTGTTATCTAAGAAGTGTAAGTAAAGAAATCCCCGCTAGACAATGCCCTTTAACAAACTAGACATCACCAATAGGCAATATGATTATAAAACAAGGAAGATTATGTATATATGCATATACAAATATACAGACACAAAAGTCTAAACATCCTAGAAAGCGGCGACGTAAGTACTCAATCACTTGGCAGGCGCTTGAGCAACAGCATTGTCGACCCTTTTATTGTCATGTCTTGACTTTTAATCATCTTTGTAATTATTGTTTATTTTTGTGCATATTTTGGGCTGGCTATGGTCCTTGAATGTTACATTTCCTGTTCGACCTTTAAGTCTTCTTAAAATGTGACATTTTCTTACAATAGGTGATCCAAGAGTTGTTGAACATGTTTAGCCTTAAAAAACCTAGGATAAAAGGTTGACGAATGACGATTTAATTATGTAAAGGCGTTCATATTGTTTAGATCTTAGAAATGGAATGTTATTTTATGGAAATGGTATAGATGACGATGAGTGTAACAGAAGAGGGGAATACTTATTTTAAGTGTTTTAATTAAAAGACTGACATATTCGAAAGTGATACCATTCTGTGAAAATTTAAGCGAAATAAGGGACAATAAGTATTTATTAGAGATACGAAATAGACTCGTATCAAAATGCGTAAGAATTATTATTTGTATACTTACAGACGGTTATATGAGGCGTCCAACTCTAAAAAATATATCACACAAGAAATGTTACGGAAAACCCCATTACAATAGGCAAAATGTCGATGAGTACAACACCTTCAGCATGGTATAAGAACCAAATATGTACTGGATCTATGAATGCCATACAAAACCTTTGGAATTAAAATATAACAATATTGACTGAATGAACGGGGACAGGGGCGGATCCAGGATTTCAGCTTAGGGGGGGGGGGGGGGGGGGGGGGCGAGCGAGAACATTTTTTATACTGAGGGCGTGCATCGAAATTGTTTGATATTTTATCTACAGTAACATGGACATACATGTATGAATAAAACAAGTGCGTTTTCAAATAAAAGGATTTAACAATGTGTTAATTAAACCACTCATTAGCCATTATGCGTCGAGGCGAGCGAAGCGAGCAAGACATTTTTTTATACTGAGGGCGTGCATCCAAATTGTTTGATATTTTATGTACAATAATATGGACATACATGTATGAATAAAAAAAGTGCGTTTTCAAATAAAAAGATTTAACAGTGTGTTAATTAAACCCACTCATTAGCCATTATGCGTCGAGCGAGCGAGAACATTTTTTATACTGAGGGCGTGCATCGAAATTGTTTGATATTTTATCTACAGTAAACATGGACATACATGTATGAATAAAAAAGTGCGTTTTCAAATAAATGGATTTAAACAATGTGTTAATTAAACCACTCATTAGCCATTATGCGTCGAGCGAGCGAAGCGAGCAAGAATTTTTTTTATACTGAGGGCATGCAACGAAATTGTTTGATATTTATGTACAATAATATGGACATACATGTATGAATAAAAAAAGTTGCGTTTTTCAAATAAAAAAGATTTAACACTGTGTTAATTAAACCACTCATTAGCCATTATGCGTCGAGCGAGCGAGAACATTTTTTATACTGAGGGCGTGCATCGAAATTGTTTGATATTTTATCTACAGTAACATGGACATAAATGTATGAATAAAAAAGTGCGTTTTCAAATAAAATGATTCAACAATTTTAATGTGTTAATTAAACGACTCCATTAGCCATTATGCGTCGAGCGAGCGAAGCGAGCAATAAAAAAATTTATACTGAGGGCGTGCAACGAAATTGTTTGATATTTTATCTACAGTAACATGGACATACATGTATGATCCGGAATTTTTAGTGGGGGCGCGCGCCGGGTGCGCCCCCCCCCCCTGGATCCGCTAGTGGGGGAGATATTGCACGGTCGCCAGACGGCACAAACAAAGCCATAGTGACAATAAATGTCACTAGAAGATTTGTTTTTGGAATATCGGCAAACAATATCCAGCATTATTCGGCAGGCAATATTCGTTAAGACGTATTCATCAATCAATATTCTTCAAACCATGGCTTCTGTGCGTATAATAAAGCCATGACCTATTTATCGTAGCTGCAAATAATAACCGAATCACTGTGTTTCTGTACAGTAAAATATTTAGTCCCAATTATGTGCGCGGTATATCTTACGATATGTTCAGACACCTTAACTATTTATCATTAATTAGTTTATAAAATGCATGAAAGTAACGTTCAATTTGGTTTAAGGTGTCCCAATTTTGTAGTGCAAACTGGATACAGCCGCGTAACGTAGCTGACGTCATGTAAACAACAAAACGACGATATGATTTCCTCACATATTACAGCCGTATACTAGGTAAACTAACAACATTAGTGTGAAGCTAGGTGTGTAGTGTGATAAATATACGGTAACTGTGTATTATTGACTTTAATAAACTCGTTGGATTATTCTATCATTCAAAATCAATAATACACAGTCACCCATGTAAGATGTTCTATATAATTCGGCAAGAAACACGGACCTCGAATTTAAATTTAAATCTGCATTTGTTGAATAAACGCTATCACAAATGGACGACATTGTTTCCAGTAAAAGAAATATAAAAAGATCGGACAGGGAATGTAGCATTCAAGGAGGACAGTCAACCACAAAACACAGAAACAAACACGCAAACAGACAAACAAGAAGGCAAAAGTAATAATAAATGCAAACGACTTCACAAACACAAAAGGGTTGTCAATAAGGCTACCGCCTTGGAACGGTCAGTGGCAACGTAGGCCACTGGGGGTTTAACCGTTCCAGGTGCACCAAACCTCAACTTACCCTACTGTAATCCCATTAAAACAGGACAGTGTCAATAAAGAAATCCCCGCCATGATCTAATCTCTAACCAACAAAGCAGCATCATTAGGCAATATAAGTAGAACACAAATATGCTCGTGTAAATATAATATAAAAACAACAATAGCCTAGAATGCCACAATGAAGGTACTCAATGACTTGACGGAGCCAGAGCAAACAAGATAATAAACCATTAAGGGCACGACAAGAAAGATCATAGACAAACATCAAAACCTACACTGATTCTGCAATCGATATTTGAATCCGAGCGACTCGATAGGTCAAATACCTATCGTAACATATGTCTTTCAATATAAATTACTCATTAATTCTTATGGTCCTAGAAACATGCTATATATGGTTCTTTTACATTTCAGAATGCCGTATAGTTCATGTTTTGGCGGAGTAACTGCATTGACTAAAGAACACTTTATCAAGATAAATGGGTTTTCAAATCAATATTTCGGTTGGGGGTGGGGAGGATGACGATTTGAGAATACGTGAGTAGGGATAGCGATATTTGAAAATATGCAACTAGATAACAGTAAAACAATAACAGTTGCATTAACTCTATTTTCCCAGTGTTAATTATACCCGTTTGTTTTTAACATAAAACGGGTATATTAATAATCATTTGATTAATAATTGACAATTAGTGCATGTATATTCTAGGTTTGCAGACGGCAGGTCGGTTTTATAAAAAGCAATCACTTGACACCTTTGCCCTAAGTTGCTAGGTATAACGTCAAACTTGAGCTCATAAAGGCTGACTATGTACTAACATATTTTCATTTACAATTTAGGTAGTTATAATAGGACTATATGCGTATCAATATATATAACCTATTTTGCAATATTTGCCTTTGGAACCCTATGGCAGGGCATCACACTAGTCATTCATATTAAGTTGGACGTATTTGAGAGTATTTTAAAGCGAAGCTGGTTTTCAATCATGCTGAGACACCTTGGGCCCCATATAGACTTATTTCAAATGGTCATAACAGACAACAGCAGTCACTACCGATCAAATGAGAGAATATAACATGTAATATGGCATCTCCAACGCGTAATAATTACAAAATAATCTTAATTAAACTGACATACTATACATATTTTGTACAAATATCAACTTAAACATTTTTTATTTGCAAATGTTGTGTTTCCAGAGTGGAAAAGAATAAGTTAGCGATTGAAAGATATGAAACGGACATTGGAAGATACAGAATGCTGTTACATGGACAATCCCCCAAAACCCGAGGAGGTAGGTATACCAGTTTGTTAAGCTGGTATGTACACTAATCAATACTACAAAAGGATTTGGTAAGGATCTGTAATGCATATTACGATGTTCGTATTTTCGGATTTCAAAAGAGTCCCAAACCGATGTCCACAAATATAATAAAACTGCACCATAACCCTCGCACATATATTGTTCAAACCTAAATGTTCTCATTTGTGCATAAACTATTGCGTGGTAATCAGGTGGAGGGACATCAACATTATAGATATATATATATACATGGGCGCGCGCGCACACACACCGCGCGCACGCACGCACGCACGCACAGACACCACACACACCACATGTACTCATATGCGTGTACGCCCACGAAACGGAGTGACAACACGCAGAACATTAATCGGCATACATAAATCAGTACGCATACCTTTACAGAATGTGTGGTTAATTTTGCCCGTCATATTACCGCTGCTGGTGATAAACATATCGTTCAGTTTAGAGGGACTCAAATGTCCTATGGCAAACCATGTGCACTTGCTATTGAAATATTTAAACAGCATTATAATTATTATACATGTTACTACTTGCGTACTCGTAGTTGCAGATCGAAGCACTGAAAGATAACACAGAATATCATGGTTGTGATTCGATGATGTTGTGTTGGTTGTGATGGTACAGAATTGTGTTATGCTGGAGATCAATATGGTCAAGCTTTTGTTATACTGGTAATGATTGAATGGATGGTGGTACATTTGAGCTCGTTGTGATTGGAGGATATTATTATTATGCTGCTTGTGATTGAACGGTATCGATGTTATGATGGTGTTCAGTTTAACACGCTGTTGTTTTGGGTGATGGTATCGTTATGATGACAGTGATTGGTTAATTGTGTTTGTAATCTGGTAATGGTTTGTTTACGCTGTTGTCAGGATTTGAATGTTTCGACGATGCTGTTGTCATGCTGTTAATGCTTATACTTGTTGGGGATGAATGTTGTTGTTATTTTACTTGTAAATTGGATGATGTTGTTTTTATACTGGTTGTGATTAAATGGTATTATTGTTATGACGGTAATATGGATGCAATGTTATTAAAACGTGGTGGCTTTACGTAATTCCAGTGAATGAAAACGGTTATATCCATCACGAATTGTTTCGATCACAAACATTTGTCAAAGACATCTCTTACGTATAAAAAGTATCAAATCACGTGATTTTTTCCTGAATCGCTCCGTTAATGTTATAATCACAGTAATGTGTTTCAAAAGCCAACCCGCCATGACCATGTGTTTTGTCCCTTTAGTAAAAACCCTTTTGAATATTCTTAGTACTCGATCTACCCAGGAAGAAATCGAGAGTAATGAAAATAAGTCAAAACAACACCAAATACACGTGTACTACTCATTCATAGATTAGTATCACCTCATTCATAGATTTGTATTACAACTTAAAAAACAATGTCCATGCAAATCGTGGGATAAGTCAAGAGAAGCCCTTTCTCGGTGAACCCAATCTAATTTACATATTTTGCTGGCACAAATAAAGTGCAAGCACCGGACAACAAAGTTATATATACCATTACATTACAGTCTTCTTTTTTATTGTCAAGTAATGTTGTCGTTCAGGACTTTAGGGCGATCGGCGGGTAAATTTTTATTTCCACTGTACATACATTTGTTTTCTTAATAGTTATGTTTTCCTTTCATTCTTTTCCATTTTCTTTCACTCTTTCACTCTATATATGCATATATCTCCCCCTTGTTATTATTATTATTATAATACTATATACATTTTCTAGTTCATCGCTACGACAATTTAAGGGAGATAATAGCATGTACAAAGTAAGATTGTATTAAATGCTGTAAGGATGGCACACTTGTCTCCATATGTATTTTCTTTTGACAGCTTACATAAAATATCGCAATAAAGATGATAATATTAGTAGTATTTAGCATGTAAATATGATATCCCTTTAATGGAACAGATGTACATGAATGTATAACGTTTACGAAATATTGGCGTCCTTCCGTTTATAGATATAAGCTTGTTTGTAATAGCTTTATTATTGCATCACGCCCCCTTCTCTTACTTTTCCCTCCGCAACCAAACCCAAACCGTCCCACCGACCATAACACAAAATAGATTGATATATATTAAATAAATTATTTATTATGTCGGTCGTTATATTCACTGTAATTTCGATGTATATAATACATTGTAAGTTTTCCTATGTTTTGCTCCATGCTGATGCCTTTAGATTAATAATGTTTATGTTGTTGGTGTTGTGTGGTGGTGGTGAGTGGTGGTGGTGGTGGTTGTTGTTGGTTGTTCGTTTGTTGGGAATTATTGAATGATATTTTTGTATGCTGTTAATCGTTTGATCACGCTATGTTATGAATTGGATGATGTTTCATTAGGCTGATACTGATTAGGACGATATTGTATAATTATTCTGGTAATGTTTGTTATGATGCCAATGATTGACGGTAATATCGGGTGGGCTGTGTTGATAGATGGGTAATGATTTTTATTCTGTTTTGGAATTGAAAGTGTTGGTCATATAAGTCAATGATGTCGTCATTTCGACATATTAAAACGTAATGCTTGCTCTACAATGGCAAACCATGCGTTGATCGCTTTAGGAGAACGCATACATCATTAATTCATGTTATAAACCGATAGGAATCTTCTGTCTGAACAATAAAGTAGCCAAAATATCACATGGAACTTAACTTTTCAATATATATCTCTCTTTCATTTATTCATTCATTTTGATGAGAATGTCTTGCAGAATATCATACTTATTATGAAAATGGGATGATTATAATTATCTAGTTATTTTCAACATAAGACGTAGTATGAAAACAACTGCTTACGATAACAAATCTCATCATCTTTGGCTTTTCTCTTAGCATATCAAGGTTCGACATACCAAAGGTGTCCGTTGACTCATTTTAGTTTAAACGGAAGAGTGAGGAAAGTCCTTAATTAGAAGGAGAATTAAAATTTGTGATGGGTTTTGGTATGAATGAAAGAATGAATCTATTTATATAACCTTTTGAAGATACAAGGCGTTTAAGTTTTGGCAACATTATGTAAAATGTTTCGCACTGTCCCACGTAAATTTCATTTGCATTTTACAGCGTACCAATCTGTTTGTTATATAAGAGGTCTGTGGGAGAAAAGAGTATATTATACGAATATAAACGCAGTCTATAAATACATGTAGTTTACTCCAGAAATATATTTCACATATATGTCTTGTTTCCTTAGCATTAACTTATGAACGCTCTAAACGTCATTCAACATTTTAAAATTGTAATTGTTGTTGTCGTA
>JAWPHD010025272.1:0-16802 GCA_037043455.1 Cyrtodaria siliqua
CTTTTTGTCGGTTTTTACTCAAATTAATGCCATTTAAGGAAGAATACAGAAACAATGTTGAATGTATATGTAAGGGGAAGAGGAAATAAGTAATATTTGTTTATGGTAATGACTAAAGAGTACACATTTTAAGAGTAGAGTATTAATGTAAATTTTTTGAAATATTCAAAACTTGTTTTTAAGAATACACATGTACAACTGTTTTTTACTTCATACGTACAACAAGCATTGTGCTGAGAGAGTATCTGGAGCACTGATAATATGTTTGTTTTGTAAAAGTTGTCTATTATCCATGCGTAATGTTTTTTTTGTTTTTTTTGCGTCAATGGCCAAGGAAATCCCACGTCGACAAACCTAAATATTAATGCCCTTTGGTTTTTGGTACTATAATTTTATTTAGGTAATGTTGAATGTTGAAAACAGAACTGAAGTCGAATATTGAATACAGAACAGGCTACGACTATTGAAGCAAAATTCGGTTTGAATGGTCGACGCAGAAATGGTTTCGAATGTTGAACGCATATCTGTGTCCGAATGTTGCAACTATATGCAGGACTGGCTTCGAATGTTGAACCCTGAACTGGGTTCGAATGTTAAATACCGAAGTAGTTTCGAAAGTCGATCTCCGAACTTGATTCGAATGTTGAATACCGAACTGAGTTTGAATGTTGAATACCGAACTGAGTTTGAATGTTGAAAACCGAACTGGGTTTGAATGTTGACTACCGAACTGGATTTGAATGTATAATATCGAACTGGGTTCGAATGTCGAATACCGAACTGAATTAGAATGTCAAACCCACAACTGAGTTCGAATGCTGAATACCGACTGGGTTCGAATGTCGAACCCCGAATTAGGTTCGAAAGTTGAATACAGAACTGGGTTCGAATGTTGAATACCGAACTGGGTTTGAAAGTCGAACCCCGAACGCCGAAGCCCTAGCCAACTTCACACATATTGTGGCCTTTGTGAGATAACAATAGGCAGTCCGAGGAACACCTTTCTAGTTTAATTGTCCAACGAACAGCAGCCGTTAATATGTTAATAAAAATGGCTATCCTTAGAGTAAGTTTGTTTTTCATTAAATACATTTATATGCATGTATCTAAATCCAATTGTATTGTTTCATGTAAAAACGACTGGAGGCAAACTCAAATAATTGTATGCTCTTGTTTGTACAAGAGAACGATATAGATGTCGGAAAACAGTAATGTTTGTATACGCGCGCGTGTGTGTGTGTGTGCGGAAGTTATCAAAGAAATTTAAAAACAACAACACCATAATATAAGGCATTAACACGGCAAATGACGGCAAAATTACACTAAAAAGTCGATTATCCAAACCCATTCCAGGTATTCAAGTAATAAGGTAATTTATATGTGCTGATAAAAAGTATATGTTTATTCATGGGTACTTAAAATATTCGAGATTGAATATCACTCGTGGAGAATCTGTATATTGCGAGAACAGGTTAGTGCATAGTACGAAAGGTTTGATCAATGCAGTTACCAAACTTTGACTGTGTTCAATTGTGTGGCTTATCATGAAACTCCGACAAGTTCAAACACAAAAAGTATACTCGCAATTATTCAAATAATACCCGATAATAATTCTTATCTTTTCAGTTTCATAAATTGTGCTATTTGTATCTAGCTATTCCATTTCATTGTCAAAATTTATAAAATGTATGTATAAAATCATCAATGTATCACATTTGTGAAGAAACAATTACTACATAATGTGAAAGTCATATCCATATACATGTGGCAACACAATGTCAACTGTCGAACGAAAGCATTTAGACAGTAGCTGTATTGTGTTACTGTACGTTAGGAAGGAGATGGGATCACAGTACTAAACGTTAGCATCTACATCAATAGCTGTTGGAGATTAGCCACTGTCCAATGTCAAATTATTCTGATATTGGGCATTCGGTTCGAATGTAAAAAGCCAATTTATTTTGATATTGGAGATTCTGATCGAATGCCCAAAGTCAAAATAATTTGATATTGGAGATTTGCCAATGTATTAAATCAAATTAATTTGATATTGGAGATTTGGATCAAATGTTCAAAGTCAAATTATTCTGATATTGGACATTCGGGTCGAATGTCTAAATTCAAAGTATTTTGATATTGGAGATTCGGATCGAATGTCCAAAGTCAAATTAATTTGATATCGGAGATTTGCCAATGTCCAATGTCAAATTATTTTGATATTGGAAATTCGGGTCGAATGTTCAAAGTCAAATTATTTTGATATTGGAGATTCTGATCGAATGTCTAAAGTCAAATTAATTTGATATTGGAGATTCGCCACTGTCCAAAGTCAAATAAGGTTGATACTGGAGATTCGGTATCGAATGTCCAAAGTCAAATTAATTCGATATTGGACGTCGAATGTCCAAAGTCAATTTATTTTGATATTGGAGATTCAGATCGAATGTCCAAAGTCAACTTAATTTGATATTGGAGATTCGCCAATGTCCAAAGACAAATTATTTTGATTTCGGAGATTCGGGTCAAATGTCCAAACTCAAATTAAAATTTGATATTTGAGATTCACCAATGTCCAACGTCAACTTATTTTGATATTGGAGATTCGCCAATGTCCAATGTCAAATTGTTTTGATATTGGACATTCGGGTCTAATGTCTAAAGTCATTTTTTTCTTTTGATATTGGACATTCGGGTCGAATGTCGAATGTTCAAAGTCAAAGTATTTTGATATTGGAGATTCAAATCAAATGTTCAAAGTCAAATGAATTGATTTTAGGCCCTATCCCAATTTGAGTAAAACGATTTTTTGCACTTATTTTGCTCTTAGTAATGGAGTTTAAACCAGTCTATTTTCACGGCTACCATTATATAACGAATTTTTCATTGGACTAGAAGTCGAGCACGTCTTAACGAACCAAATGAATGAAAAGGACCGCATATAAACGTGAATGATCGAGGCGGACGTACATTTTCTGGTAAGAACTTGCAACATTGACTTAATAGCAGTAAATGGAGAAATATTCTTGTTTATTACCTTCAGAACTTGCAGCATTCGACTAAATATGTTCTATATTGAGAAATAGTATTTTCATTCCCTTCAAAACTTGCAACATTGACAGCATGTATTTCTAGATAGCCTATTCTTTTTCATTCCCTTCAGAACTTGCAACATTGAACGTGTCCAGATTTAAAAAAAACGACAAAAATACATATTTCACTAACACGATCTGAGTCCACATTTCTAAAAACGTGATATTTTACCCCCCAAAAGAATTCCAAGCCCCCTTTTTTTTTATATATTTGGCCCCGAGGGAAACCCTTTCCCCGAATATACCTTCCATGTATCACATTATAAAACTTCTTAGAGGACACGTCGCCTTATAGAGCCGTATCCACTTGAAAAAAAGACACTTTTCTTAGGAAAAACATACTTTTTTAAAATCTAGACACGCAGCCTTATAGAGCTGCGTCCAATTGAGAAAAAATATATTTTTCTTAAGAAAAACATGCTTTTTTAAAATGTGGACACACAGCCTTAAAGAGCTGTGTCCACTTGAGAAAATATATACTTTTCTTAAGAAAAAACATACATTTTTAAATGTGAACACACGGTCTTATAGGACTGTGTCTACTTGAGAAAAAACACACTTTTCTTCAGATTTCCAAAAGTGGACACGACCCTATAAGGCGGTGAGTCCAGATTTCAAAAAAAAGTATGCTATTCTTAAGAAAAGTGTCTTTTTGTCTCAAGTGGACACGGCTCTATAAGGCGGCGTGTCCAGATTTTAAAAAAATATGTTTTTATTAAGAAAAGTGTGTTTTTCAAAATGTGGACACGGCTCTATAAGGCGACGTGTCCTCTTATTTTAGAAGTTTAATAATGTGATACATGGAAGGTATATCCCGTGGAAAGGGTCTCGTTTGGGGCCAAATATATAGAAAAAGGTGCTTGGAATACTTTTGGGGGTAAAATATCACATTTTTAGAAATGTGGACACAGATCGTGTTGGTGAATAATGCATTTTGGTGTTGTTTTTTTAATCTGGACATGTTCGATGTTGCAAGTTCTGAAGGGAATGAAAAAAATATCTAGATGTTGTCAATGTTGCAAGTTCTGAAGGGAATGAAACATAATATTTCTCAATATAGAACATATTTAGTCGAATGCTGCAAGCTCTGAAGAGAATAAAAAATATGTGTCCATTGACAGCTATTTAGTCAATGTTGCAAGTTCTGAAGGGAATGAAACAATAATTTAAATTATCTCAATTTAAAAAGTTATTCTATCAAGGTTGCAGTATCTGAAGGGAATGAATACTTTTTATACGGAAATATAGCTCTTTGTGTAGTTATAAGGAAATATCAGAACACACCACAG
Source organism: Cyrtodaria siliqua (assembly GCA_037043455.1). Lineage (NCBI taxonomy): Eukaryota > Metazoa > Mollusca > Bivalvia > Adapedonta > Hiatellidae > Cyrtodaria > Cyrtodaria siliqua. Next base: position 4,379 of record JAWPHD010025272.1, read on the forward strand.
TAATAAACGTGCCATGAATATTTTCTACGGACTAGGCCTATGTCCTTGTGATGACACAGTTGTAAAGGCATTCATTTCATTCATAAAATTGTTAACTGAGTCCCTTGCAGAAGCGATATAGTTCATTCATCGAGATTATGGTTCGTAAACAGGAATGTTAGCGCGCGCTTATTAGTTTAAATTGACCAATCAAAACAATTGTTGCATAATTCTGACATTTTACCTCGATGATGTCTGCTAAGATGGCCACGTCAGAGAAATAGGAAAAAGTGCAATTGTCAACATAAATTGCGTATTTCGAACACAAAACGATCCATGAAGGCAATTGTATTGACGCAGTTACACTAGACTTGTATTAGTGTTACATGTTTTATGTTTCGTCTCCTCCAGAATCACCGACTTTTTCCAGAATGATCGATCGATGTTGTAAATATATTTTTTTAAAAAGGGTCAATTTCGGAAAATGGTCAAATACGTCTTGGTCTAAAAACGGTTAAACATGGCAATACAATCATTTTTTGATATTTTTTTAACATGTGGACACACCGCCTTGTATGAACGTGTCCACTTTTTTAATATTACGTAGCAAAAACATAAAAAAAACACTTTAAAAAAAGTCTCAAAATCAGTTTACTCAAATTGGGACAGGGCCCGATTTTGGTGGTTAGTAGACCGCGTCCGACTACTGGCAGCATATATTTTGCTGGTAACTAGACAGCGTCCTAGTAACTTGACTGTGTCCTACTGTAGACAGCAACGATTTTGCTGGTAACTAGACTGCGTATTGAAAAACGACGCTTCTTGAGTGAGTGTCGTACTGTTACCGAAGAACAAGGGCAAGGATAAAAAATAATGACTCCGTTTCAAAAAATCTACAAAATCAATCTTGCGTATGTATTAACATGTCTTCATACAAGTCAGAGTGTAAAATACTCTCCTATTACATCGGTGGCAACGGAAAAAAAGTAAGAAAAGATGAAATTTATGGAGATTATTATTAAAAAATGTTACGAGATTTTCTATTTACCTATTGCTTGAAAGAACCTGAAACATATACAGATATGATTAAAATGACGAATAAACTCGAAAAATATCTAGCTTATCACAACTGCCATCTTATTGTAAAATATCGAGTTACTAGTCAATAGTCCATAATATTGAACGTGTAATAATATTTGTTTGCAAACTAAATAAGCTGCAAAATAAATTTCACATCTAAATACAGAATAGTGAAATTACATATACATGTTTCATATTATAACATTCTGATTTGTTCAGGTGATGCAGAAAACAATGAATTGATAACTTTAACATAGCTTCAAAGGGAAATTGATAACAGCTGTTAAATGGACATCACGCCATCACTTGTATACTGATAACACACTGGCGACGATGTCTGTACCACCAGAATAGGAGACCAAGTACAGATTATAGACAATCGACATAGTTTTCGGGCATGATAACCGTCATATCTCCACAGAGGTTATCACAAGGTTCAGAATAATGGATATTGACTGATATACGACTAGTACAGAATCCAGGTCTCACAACTACTATCTACACCTAATTTTGTGACTTCGTAAAAGTAGAGACTTTAACCTTAATACAGCTAGATGTATATGTAAGTCTTCACAGTCTAGTTTGCTATGCATTAAAGCTGCTGACCCTTACTTAAATCGCATGCCGCCTTGAAGGCGTGTCTTTAATCGTAATTTCATGTTCACCGGCTCCTGGCGAAAACGACCCCTGTCACGCGCAAAATTCTATTATTCCTTAAAGAATTCCCGGGAAGGCCCTGAATTATACCTTCATGGATTTAATAATGTAACTATTCTTGAACAACATAATAATAAATCACTTCTCATTTCCTAATTTCCCTTATTTGATTATTGATTTACCTGTCAGTGGTAAAGTTAATAATTTAACTATGTAAAATGTTAAAAAAAAAGTATGATGATGGACCTTTGGAAACGGCCGAGCACGACACATACGAAATATTGCAGTCTCGGTTTGATTGAGACTGTTTATGAGCGGTAGTGAAATATGCTAGCTACCGCTCACGCCCTCTAGCCCCGGGTTGAGCAGAACTCTATATTCCTAAAATCAATAGTACACAGATGGCATGCATACGGCGGTGGACATGGAGTTATATGCATCCCCATATCGTACGGCGTATGGTCCCAGTATCTAATAAAATTAAATGGCCCGAAGAGCGAAATAAACATAATGGAATTTAGTTGGGAGCAGCGTTTATGAAGCCTGCGTATCACAAGTAACAGCCAAAAGACTAAATTAAAAAGTAGACAACATATCCTGTAAGTGGTTAAACAATACCCAGAGCCATTTATCGGCCGGAGTAGTGGAACCACCAAATCAAAAATTAAGTAAGAAAACAAAAGAAATTGAAAATGCGGAGCCGCCATAAAGCTTTACCAAGGTTAACAAAGTATACTCATCGATAATAAACATAAAATAGAGTATACTTGCTACATGTAATTAAATACATCGTTGCTACAAAGCATTAAATGATTAATAAACTTTGGAATTACTTAATGGATAATAGATGACATGAGGTAAAACTAGAATAATTACACATTTAAATGACTAAATTAAAGCCCTCTGTGGTTGATTGTGATGTCCTCTACACTGTTATCACATAAAACGATCTCAACAATAGACTGATAAATGTACACGAAAATCGTACACGTACACACGGTATAAATACAACCTGACCTTACCTACATGTTCTAGTAAAATGATATTGTAACCCTAGAACATATCAATACCTACATGTTCTAGTAAAATGACACTGTAACCCTAGAACATACCAATACCTACATAATAATAAAATGATACTGTAACCCTAGAACATATCAATACCTACATGTTCTAGTAAAATGATACTGTAACCCTAGAACATATCAATATCTACGTGTTCTAGTAAAATGGTACGGTAACCCTAGAACATATCAATATCTACGTGTTCTAGTAAAATGGTACGGTAACCCTAGAACATATCAATACCTACATGTTCTAGTAAAATGATACTGTAACCCTAGAACATATCAATACCTTCATGTTCTAGGAAAAATCAATATCTACATGTTCTAGTAAAATGACACTGTAACCCTAGATCATATCAATACCTACATGTTCTAGTAAAATGGTACGGTAACCCTAGAACATATCAGTACCTACATGTTGTAGTAAAATGATACTGAAACCCTAGAACATATCAATACCTACATTTTCTTGGTAAAATGACACTGTAACCCTAGAACATATCAATACCTACATGTTCTAGTAAAATGACACTGTAACCCTAGAACATATCAATACCTACATGTTCTAGTAAAATGACACTGTAACCCTAGAACATATCAATACCTTCATGTTCTAGGAAAAATCAATATCTACATGTTCTAGTAAAATTACACTGTAACCCTAGAACATATCAATACCTACATGTTCTAGTAAAATTATACTGTAACCCTAGAACATATCAATACCTACATGTTCTAGTAAAATGACACTGTAACCCTAGAATATATCAATACCTACATGTTCCAGTAAAATGATACTGTAACCCTAGAACATACCAATACCTACATGTTCTAGTAAAATGACACTGTAACCCTAGAACATACCAATACCTACATGTTCTAGTAAAATGACAGTGTAACCCTAGAACACATCAATACTTACATGTTCTAGTAAAATGATACTGTAACCCTAGAATATATCAATACCTACATGTTTCAGTAAAATGATACTGTAACCCTAGAACATACCAATACCTACATGTTCTAGTAAAATTTCACTGTAACCCTAGAACATATCAATACCTACATGTTCTAGTAAAATGATACCTACATGTTCCAGTAAAATGATACTGTAACCCTAGAACATATCAATACCTACATGTTCTAGTAAAATGACACTGTAACCCTAGAACATATCAATACCTACGTGTTCTAGTAAAATGATACTCTAACCCTCGAACATATCAATACCTACGTGTTCTTGTAAAATGGTACGGTAACCCTAGAACATACCAATACCTACATGTTCTAGTAAAATGATACTGTAACTATAGAACAAATAAAAGCGCGAGATCCCTGGTTCAAATCCCGTTCAAGGCAACTTTTTACCAACTATTATCGCAAGCCGTATATTTATGGATGTTGTACGAAGGCTAGAAAAACATATGATATTTTACGCATCGATTTCTGCCTTTTGGACGTTCCTCTAACTGAAACTACTTCAACCATGACACATATCTATTCATCCGTTAGTACTGGTTCAGGTATAGCGTGTGTATCTTTAAGGTTGATTAAAACGACATGCTTGAAGTACGCATCAACGGCAAACAGAGCAATACGTTTCGCTGAAATGAATAAAATATAGTAACCGTATTGAGCAACATAGCAATACGTCTGTACTTCTCACTGTGTTGAATTAAATCAATGTGGCGTATTGAGCAACAGAGCTGTACGTCTCGCTGTGGTGAATACAGTCTATGAGGCGTATTGAGCAACAGAGCTGTACGTCTCGCTGTGGTGAATACAGTCTATGAGGCGTATTGAGCAACAGAGCTGTACGTCTCGCTGTGGTGAATACAGTCTATGAGGCGTATTGAGCAACAGAGCTGTACGTCTCGCTGTGTTGAATAAAATCCATGATGGCGTATTGAGCAACATAGCAAAAGGTCTCGCTGTGTTGAGAAAAAACAACTGTGAAACGTATTGAGCAACAGAGAATTACTTCTCGCTGTGTTGAAAAAAAATCTATGAGTCGTATTAAGCAACAAAGCAATATGTCTCGCAGTGTTGAATAATCTATATCAATCGTATTGAGCAACAGAACACTACGTCTCGCTGTGTTTAATAAAATCTCTGAGCCGTATTGACCAACAGAGCAATACGTCTGTACTTCTCACTGTGTTGAATAAAATATATGGGGCTTATTCAGCAACATATCTGTACTTATCGCTGTGTTGAATACAATGTATGAGGCGCATTGAGTAACAGAGATGAACTTCTCGCTGTGTTGAATAAATCGATGAGGCGTATTGAGCAACAGAGCTGTACGTCTCGCTGTGGTGAATACAGTCTATGAGGCGTATTGAGCAACATAGCTGTACGTCTCGTTGTGGTGAATACAGTCTATGAGGCGTATTGAGCAACAGAGCTGTACGTCTCGCTTTGGTGAATACAATATATGAGGCGTATTGTGCAACAGAGCTGTACATCTCGTTGTGTTGATTAAAATCCGTGAGGGCGTATTGAGCAACATAGCAAAAGGTCTCGCTGTGTTGAAAAAAAACAACTGTGGAACGTATTGAGCAACAGAGAATTACTTCTCGCTGCGTTGAAAAAAATCTATGAGGCGTATTAAGCAACAAAGCAATATGTCTCGCAGTGTTGAATAAACTATATGAACCGTATTGAGCAACAGAGCACTACGTCTCGCTGTGTTTAATAAAATCTCTGAGCCGTATTGAGCAACATAGCAATACGTCTGTACTTCTCACTGTGTTGAATAAAATCTATGAGGCTTATTCAGCAACATATATGTACTTATCGCTGTGTTGAATACAATGTATGAGGCGCATTGAGCAAAAGAGTTGCACGTCTCGCTGTGTTAAATACGATATATGAGGCGTATTGAGCAACATAGCTGTACTTTTCGCTGTGGTATATACAATCTATGATGCGTATTGAGCAACAGAGATGTTCGTCTCACTGTGTAAATACAATATATGAGGCATATTGAGCAACAGAGATGTACTTTTCGCTGTGTAAATACAATCTATGATGCGTATTGAGCAACAGAGATGTACGTCTCGCTGTGTTGAATAAAATCAAATCTATAAGGCGTATTGACCATCATAGATGTAGTTACTTCTCGCTGTGTTAAATTAAATCTATGAGGCGTATTGAGCAACAGAGATGTACGTCTCGCTGTGTTGAAAAAAACATCTATGATGCGTATTGAGCAACAGAGCAATATGTGTCGCCGTGTTGAATAAAATAAATGAACCGTATTGAGCAACAGAGAATTACGTCTCGCTATGTTTAATAAAATCTCTGAGACGTATTGGGCAACAAAGCAATACGTCCCGCTGTGTTGAATAAAATCTATGAGACCTATTGAGCAACAAAGCAATACGTCTGTACCTCTCACTGTGTTGAAAAAAATATATAAGGAGTATTGAGCTAGAGAGCAATATGTGTCGCCGTGTTGAATAAAATAAATGAACCGTTTTGAGGAACAGAGCAATACGTCTCGCTGTGTTGAATACAATCTATGAACCGTATTGAGCAACAGAGCTATACGTCTCGCTGTGTTGAATAAAATATATGAGAAGTATTGAGCAACAGAGCAGTAATGGGTTTCAGTGAACCTCTGTGCCATATTGAGCAACAGAGCCGTACCGCGCTTCAGTGAACTGCTGAGCCATGTGGAGTAACAGAGCCGTACAGAACTCCAGTGAACTGCTGAGTATTATTGAGCAACAGAGCAGTACTGGGTTTCAGTGAACCTCTGTGCCATATTGAGCAATAGAGGCGTACCGGGCTTCAGTGAACTGCTGAGCCGTATTGAGTAACAGGGTCGTACCGAGCTACAGTGAACTGATGAGTATTGAGCAACAGAGCAGTACTGGGTTTCAGTGAACCTCTGTGCCATATTAAGCAACAGAGGCGTACCGGGCTTCAGTGAACTGCTGAGCCGTATTGAGTAACAGGGTCGTACCGAGCTCCAGTGAACTGCTGAGTATTATTGAGCAACAGAGCAGTACTTGGTTTCAGTGAACCTCTGTGCCATATTGAGCAACATATTCGTACCGGGCTTCAGTGAACTGCTGAGCCGTATTGAGTAACAGGGTCGTACCGAGCTCCAGTGAACTGCTGAGTATTATTGAGCAACAGAGCAGAACTGGGTTTCAGTGAACCTCTGTGCCATATTGAGCAACAGAGGCGTATCGGGCTTCAGTGAACTGCTGAAGCGTATTGAGTAACAGGGTCGTACCGAGCTCCAGTGAACTGGTTAGTATTGAGCAACAGATCAGTACTGGGTTTCAGTGAACCTCTGTGCCATATTGAGCAACAAGGGAGTACCGGGCTTCAGTGAACTGCTGAGCCGTATTGAGTAACAGGGTCGTACCGAGTTCCAGTGAACTGCTGAGTCTTATTGAGCAACAGAGCCGTACCGGGCTCCAGTGAACTGTTGTGCCATATTGAGCAACAGAGGCGTACCGGGCTTCAATGAACTGCTGTGCCATATTGAGCAACAGAGCCGTACCGAGCTCCAGTGAACTGCTGAGTTTTATTGAGCAACAGAGCCGTACCGGGCTTCAGTAAACTGCTGAGCCGTATTGAGCAACAGAGCCGTACCGAGCTCCAGTGAACTCCTGAGTTTCATTGAGCAACAGAGGAGTAACAGGGCCGTACCGGGCTTCTGTGAACTGCTGAGCCGTATTGAGCAACAGAGCCGTACCGAGCTCCAATGAACTGCTGAGTTTTATTGAGCAACAGAGGCGTACCGAGCTCCAGTGAACTGCTGAGTTTTATTGAGCAACAGAGCCGTACCGAGCTCCAGTGAACTGCTGAGTTTTATTGAGCAACAGAGGCGTACCGAGCTCCTTTGAACTGCTGAGTTTTATTGAGCAACAGAGCCGTACCGAGCTCCAGTGAACTGCTGAGTTTTATTGAGCAACAGAGGCGTACCGGGCTTCAGTGAACTGCTGAGCCGTATTGAGTAACAGGGTCGTACCGAGCTCCAGTGAACTGCTGAGTTTTATTGAGCAACAGAGCAGTACTGGGTTTCAGTGAACCTCTGTGCCATATTAAGCAACAGAGACGTACCGGGCTTCAGTGAACTGCTGAGCCGTATTGAGTAACAGGGTCGTACCGAGCTCCAGTGAACTGCTGAGTTGTATTGAGCAACAGAGCAGTACTGGGTTTCAGTGAACCTCTGTGCCATATTGAGCAACAGAGCCGTACCGAGCTCCAGTGAACTGCTGAGCCGTATTGAGCAACAGAGGCGTACCGAGCTCCAGTGAACTCCTGAGTTTTATTGAGCAACAAAGCCGTACCGAGCTCCAGTGAACTGCTGAGTTTTATTGAGCAACAAAGGCGTACCGAGCTCCAGTGAACTGCTGAGTCTTATTGAGCAACACATTTTCCGTTAAATTTTACAAGAAAGGAAGCAAAACCAGCAAATTTATTTTGAAAATATATCAACAAATGTATTCAAATACTACAATGTCATATGATATATTACAACAAAAACACAAACACATCATTTGATGTTAAATGTAAACATTATTATTGTATTTACTCATCCAGAAACGTCTATATGCTACTAATTATAAATTAATGATCTTTGATGACACAATAACACGATTACAATATGTTTAAAAATATTCATAGGTAACACAAAGCCTTACTGAGGTCCAGTATACTGCTGTGCCGTATTGAGTAACATAACCGTAACGAGCTTAGTGAACCTCTTACATGTAGCAGTATTGACAAACAAATGGTACCTATGTCCATTGAACTGTTGAACAGCATGGAGAAAGAGAGCCGTACCGAGCTCTAATGAACTGCTGAACCGTATGGAGTAACATATCCGTACCGGATTACATAACCCATTCGACGGACGATACTAAGAGAATGTTTCTTGCCCCAAAATATATCGACGAAAAGCAGTGGATCATCACGGATCATGAACGCGGGTCACCTGGATGTCAAGTCAGCCTGTCTCTCTATGTGTTCGGGATCTGAAAACTGTTCTAATAATCGAGCGTTCTATTCTTCTGATTCTTGTTCAGCCATAAGAAATCTTCTTTCTAACTATTTATCGTTAGAGATTAAACCATCTGGATGGCAAAAACCAGCTAACCGGCATAACTTTATGGACGGTGGAGACGGTCTCCGTAGTGTATCAGACGGCCTAGATGGGTCAGGATCTGTGTAGACGATCGCCGGCATCCATTCTCGTCCAGACCATCGGACCGGCAGGACGTGTCCATCTACAATTTACCAGGCGATGTCGACGCGTCCTGCAGAGTATCGTCATGGTATATTCATTATATACCCTTTGCATACATTAACGGATATAAACTTAATTTATCAATGAGCCTTTGTCATGTTTGTCTTACATCTTTAAAAGTAACTCCATTCAATGTCCATGCATCACGTGACATCGTGCAAATACACAATATCATCTTGTGACAAACAGAGATACTGCTTTTAACCCTGCATGTAATTAAATAAAAGTAAATATAATATTGAGTTTTTTTCATTTTGTCTTAATTATTCTACAATATATATTAATGGTCAATTAGTAAAACACAAAACAAATTGCTTTCAACTATTCATATATATTAATACTGATTTGCAAATATGGAAGTTGTGAAGAGTTAAGTTGAATTGGGTTTTACGGCACACAAGCACACAAAGGATATATGGCGACAACATCAAGATACGGATATGAAGAGTGGGCCTAGATCCTTCTCACCTGCAGAACTGTAGAGTTGCTGCAAATTATGTGGTAAACATTCCATTAATACGCTGGAGGCACGATCATTATTTTCTGCCAATACTCAAATAGAACCTGAAACAATATGGGGCGATGATGAAGACCTTTAATGCACATGAACACAATTACAAAAAAACATGAATGATGGGGTTGTGGAGGATATTACCCTTCTGTTTGGATAAGAAGGGGCCATATTCACACGGGGCGAAGTTATGAAGGAGAAGTAACTATAACCAAATAAAGATTGCGTCGTGTCCCTTTAACATTATGCAATGAAAGGAAATTTAGATATCGGACAAGTAGTACTAAGTTGCCTCAAAGACGATTATTTAATGTAAATGCATGAGCACAATATATTATGGAAATACATATAAATGTGTCGATACGTGTCCATCAGGCGCGATGGGAGAAATTAGCATATAATATGTACTTCATAACCAACTGGTTTATGTAAATAACTAAGTCAACACTCCTAATCTAGTCATGAACGTAATAGATACAACCTCGTTCTCGTTGACGCCTGCATATTGATTAACTCGGATATAAATCACTTAAACGATCGGGAACCCGCGCAGTTCCTTCCACAATACCTTAAAGGTTTCAATATTCTATTTTTATTGACGAAGGATTTATCAACAAACGACTTTGCTTACAGATTCTAGTGTTTCAATATTCTATTCTTATTGACGAATGATTTATCAACAAGTGAGTTTGATTACAGATTCTAGTGTTTCAATATTCTATTCTTATTGACGAAGGATTTATCAACAAGCGAGTTTGCTTACGGATTCTAGTGTTTCAATATTCTATTCTTATTGACGAAGGATTTATCAACAAGTGAGTTTGATTACAGATTCTAGTGTTTCAATATTCTATTCTTATTGACGAAGGATTTATCAACAAGCGAGTTTGCTTACGGATTCTAGTGTTTCAATATTCTATAAACGAAGGTGTGCTTGAAGATATTTCAATATTATATTCGTATTAAAGAAGGATTTATCAACAAGTAAGTGGGAGTTGTTTTAGCCTAATAAATTGGCTCCTATGCAGTTTTTTTTTATTATTTTGACGTTCTATGTAACTGCATATACGCCTAATTTCCTTTGCAAAAAACCCAACTGGAAAAAACGCTCGAACACCCATGTGATTTTCGAACGAAATTGAGCAGCTTATCAGACTTATGTGCGTAAACCATGACGATAATCTAACAAAATAATAAGTTATTTACCATTTACTTTCGATTTTATTTTTTTCCGAAGCATATTTTACATAATTTATCGTTTTTTTGTAGATCGCTATACATGTGTATTGACAATATATTGACAAGTGCGCGTCTCTCCCAACGTTGCATGCGCATGCGCATAAGTACATATTTTCCACTGTGGACAACGTATCACGAAACTGCGTTGTGTATAATGTACCTAGTATAAAGTTTTCAAGTCTTAGGCTAACAAAAGGTAATGGGCGAAGGTTGCCGGGATATTTATTATATATTACCCCTTCAGACATTCTCCTAAAAGAAAAAAGAAAAAATCTCACTTGTTTTATAGCCTGATCTGGGTGAAAAAGCACCTAACCATAGACCTACTGTATGTCCATGACTTAACTTAAGCTAGTTTATTTTGTTTTGTTATGTTCATTTCATTTAGTGTGTAGGGGGTGGGTGAGTTTACGGGTGGATTCAGGGGGCGACCCACAAAACAATCTGTAAAATATGTAAATGTATATTAAACAAGAGCTGTAGGAGAACAGCGCAGCTCGACTATTCAGAGAATAATAAATGGTATAGCCAGTATATACCATCAGAAAACAAGGCTTAAACAATGTGAGGGTGGGGTGGGGTGGGGGGTGGGTATAGAAACTCGGGCCGATATAAAAATTATTGTTAGAATCTCATACAAATTATAGTAAAATTTGGGGCAAGGTGTGACATTTCATTTATTTTTATCAGTTTTAATCCAAAGTTGCTGTCATTTAAAAAAAAATGTGGTCGAAAGGCAACTCGGGGAGGGAGGGGATACCTGGCGATTTTTTATTGTGGCCTCATTTCAGGTTGTTTTTTTATTGATATTTCATCTGTGTATCTGAATTTAATCTAAATTGCTTTATATGTAAATGATTGCGTTCAAATTAAAAAAATTAATATCCAATAATGGAAGATAAAATGAAAACAATTTCCCTCCCCCTGTCCTCCATGTGAGTGGGGGGGGGGGGGGGGGGGGGGGGGGGGGGCGCATAATTGATATAGTTGTATATTTGATAAAACAAAACAACACAGACATATGTAAAAAAAACACAAAAATCATTCGCGGGTGGTGTTGGGCTGGTTGTGAGGCGAAAACATATTGATAAACTGATAAAACAAAACAACACAGATATATGCAAAAACAAACAAAAAACAACAACATTCGGGTGGTAGTGATGATGGTGTGTTGGGATGGTTGTGGGGTGGGGTGGGGGGTAGGGGCGGTGTAACAAGATATATGTGTAAGAATTGACCAAAACAACACAGAAATATGTAAACAAATAAATACACAAAATGAGGTTCGAGTGTGGGTGGGGGGAGGCCCTGGGGTGTTGAAAGCTGGCCGTGGGGTGGGGGCAACATAGCTACATTTGTAAGAATTGACCAAAACAACACAAAAATATGTAAAAAAATAAATAAATGGGTGTCGAGTGTGTGTAAGAATTGACCAAAACAACAGAAATATGTAAAAAAAAAAATGGAGGGGGAGAGGTGTGTGTGACAGTGTGTGGGGTGGGGGTGGTGGGCGCGGAGGATAGAGCTCATGCCCAAATATGGGTGAAGTACAAATAAGATGCATAATGATCCCAAACCAAAATTATAACTATATATACACCAGATTACATGCAAACC
>JAWPHD010025273.1:0-16802 GCA_037043455.1 Cyrtodaria siliqua
GCCCTCTAGCGGCCAAAATGGCTGATCAAAACAGAAAGTTTGAAAATGTTTGCTTACGAATTCGCCAGAGATACTCAGCCCGTCGGTGTTTACGATCACTGATAAGTGTTAAAGGGACACATGGCAATCTTGATTTTTTAAAAACTAACGGCATCCCGTTAGTTTTTTTACATAAATTGCATTTGTTCAATCATTAATGTTAATTATAAGAATTGTATTAAATCATTTTTTTTTTTTGCATATTATTATTTTTTTATATTATTGCACTAGAAATATATTAAAACTTATAGTATAAGACGAAATAGTGAATACTTAAAATTTGATTTATTTAAATGTAACCTGGGTAAAAGTAAAAATGATACTGGATATATAAATTGAGACACCCATTTCAAATACTGCAAGATATCCCATGTGTCCCTTTAAGTGCCTACTAATTAGTTGTACACACGGTAGCGTAAACTGAAACAATGGCAAGTGTGAACCGATGTTTGATCGGCTGTTTCTGAATTGGGTTCATTTTATGGTTGATTGTTCAATCAACATGAAACAATACAAAAGGTGCGATTACTCAAAATATTGGTGTATGATTGATTTTAGCGTGAATTGAATCACAGTCTATATGACGCGTAAGTTACCTGGTAACAAACAAACACCTTGTTAATACGGAACAAAATTACGCGTTGGAAATGACCCAGATTTAAAATCTGGCAAATATTGCAACATCGTGTTTGAACTATAGTTTAACTTCATTTTTATAGTGCAAAAAGTCACTCGCCCTGTCGGACGACCAGACGCCAAATGTTACTCGTCCGCAGGCAGCTTGCATGTTTTAAACCCCTTGCTTACGTAAAGTACGGAATATCAATTGACGTACACCTTTATTTTTATAAATCACCGGGATTCCACACTTGGAGAGGCTACACAACACTATTTTTCCCCGAATAAATCCCGTTTGTTTTACTGATTTGGGTAAAATTCGAGGGTTTTTCATGGCCTGGAATTACTGTTTTCAAATTCCCGACTTTTTCCCGATTTCCGGTATGGGAACCATGATATTATGTCCTATAATATGGGCATAACACCGCCGAAAGTCATTCAACTTTAACACAACAATGACATGCGCAACTACACATGGCACTAATCAATCATCCCTGCCATTGTATCAAGAGAACAGAAATGTGACAAAGTTTGTGTATTAAAACTTTAAAGAAATCAATATCATTAACCAGTACACAACAATGGCAGTGCAGCTAGACTTGGTATAGTTCTATGACATAAAACATCACAGATTACAGAGCTACAGATAAGCAACGTATTTGCATAAATTCCCAGTTAAAACTCCCTAAATACACAATTAAATTACTTTATTGGTGCGTACCAATTACGTTTAACAAATTAATTACTCAAAATAACTGTTTTTGTCAGCGTTTCATATTTTATGATATCCATTACCGTGAAGACGGCATCGCCGTTTCCAGTCAATTCTCAAATAAGCGAGCCATTGAGATTGGCTAAATGTGACTGGTTATTAAGTTTATTTTTTTTCACTCGAAAGTAAATCCTTCAGGAACAAAAATGTTGTATACAGTCTATTTTTAATTATTCGGCATCACCGAAGCACTCCACTTTCTCTAAACGACTTCAACATGGCGAAAAGAGGCGCAGGTGTTTAAACTCAGTGGAAGAATAATCATTATCGCTAAATATTAATAACTAACTCAGAACACAATAATAACTAACGTTACTAACTCAGAACACATTACTAACTAACGTTGCGACGTTGAGTCGTGACGTCAATAAAGTGTTGCTGACGTCGACGTCATCCGCCGATAACGTTCAATAAAGCGAATATTTGTTTGCAAAAACGTAATTTAAAATGTAATAAATAGATTATTTAACTGCTGCGATCGATTATGGGTAATCCTTCACTTGATGGTAGACGTGCTTTGTTTTTTCACTCGATCGCATGCGATCGTTCGTGAAAAGAACCACACGCCTACCTCTTGTGAAGGATTTCCCTATAATCGATCCCAGCAGTTAAATAATCTCTATATAATTCATTTAGGGCCCTGGTTTTGTATCACTGCTTAACACAGAAGTTCAGAGAGATATTGCACAGGGTATAGTTCTACCTGTACACTGGACAGACTACTTTACATCCCTCCGAATGATGACCTATATTCACAGTACCATGCCCAAGTAAGACACTGCGGGAGTTTGTTTGAAAAATCCGGGATGTGACCCCACTGGAAATCAAACACGTGATTTCTGGGACTCGAGAAAATAATGCTTAACACTTGGCGACCGCAGGGTTAAGTTTCCAAAAGTATATGGAAACAAAAGAGCACAAGATGTTTCGAAAGATAAACTTTCAAGAAAAATAGGTCTGGAAGTCTCCTGAGTCATACACAAATATCCTAGAACAATTCGGTATACACAGGGTCTGAATGACCCTGACTACCACAACAGCCATGATTCTCATATCTCCGTCTAGGTATTTTGTTCTTCTTTTAGATTCTAAAGATACTACAGATTACCAAATATGCAAACGACGACTAGAAACGTCAGGGAATGTTTATGCACACACAACCTTCCAATTGTTCACTCGAATATTGAAACATGCAGATGAATAACAAATAAGTTATCATTTTACGCAGTCTAGATCATCTGCGACGCTTGCTTGTTTACAAAATTATCAGGCGTCGAACATGATCAAGACTAATTTCATTTAGGTCAACGCAAATAATACACGTGTTACACAAAACATTCATAAACTGAAAATGTGAGCTAACTTTATAGACACGTATGACAGTGGAGAGTGTAAACTTGCACATATTCTACTTACGATAAATTGTTGCGTCCTAACAGGAGCACTCTCACTGCACAAAAGAAAACAAAATGGAGGAATGGCCGCATCAAAACGGAAATGGAATGCTATGACGTCAGGCTATTCCAGTAACACATTACTTTCATGAAACGCCTCCCGAGTATTGGCGATCTGGGCAGTGAGGTATAAAACAACTTTCTGCTCACTATAAAAGACACATACATCTATATAAATCTTCCTTGGAATTTTATTAGAACAAAATGTATTTCACATCGATTCAAAAACATATACAGAAAATGGAATTCGCAATTAACTATCTCCATACACGAGGGGTACAGCAAATTCACGCTTCACTGTGCACTATATGCAGTATATAGAATCTCGAATTAGGTCAAACTCCATCACAGTATTAGAGCGTTCTAATGGTTTCCATACACAGTAATAGTTATCTGAATTTCTATATTCATGAATAATAACGCTCTATGAAAAAGGCACTTCTGCAAAATATCAAGTGTGTGTTGGTTGCGGTGCAGCTTCAATTAGAAAAATGAACGATTATTGGAGGTTAAAGTCGTATAACGCTGAGTGTCTCAGATTTAGACGTATTAAGGTTTAAATTATATTTTGATAACTATAAAAAAAAAAAAAACTTGCAATCTTCACTACCCCTATTCTAAAAAAGTTTTAATAAATCAAGGAAATGGTGATTTATTATATATATGTATTTTGGGTGTTTCTGGATCAAACTCGAGCAAAGCGAGAGCTCTGAGCCAGAAACCCCAAAATACATATATATATAGTTTCTATGTGCATATTACAAAAATCACAAAGACTTGTATTCACAATTTTACATTCATGCAAAAAGGTGTTTGTTGGGTGAACTCGCATTACATATTTATACTGGAATGTTCGAAGTTTAGTGTCAATTAAGCATTCAAACAGTATAAGGTGCATTAGTTTCCAGTTAAGATTCGTAAATGTTTCGTCACATATATAGCGAGATCCTTCTGAATACGTCTAATTTGCTTATTATATATAACTTTATTTGCAGTTCGTTGTTTTCTATATTTTTTTAAGAGTGTTTGATCAATATCAATATCGTTTCTAGTTTCTGTTTGAATTGCATTCTTCCACATCTTTGGAATGCTTTGTATGAGTGTATAATATTGAAGAAACTCAAAGTTGCTTAGATTAAAATTCGTTTTTAAATGATCGAATGTTTTAACCCTAGTATGATATAACTGTTGTAAACCTTTAATTTCCCCTGTTTTTTATAAAGCATTTTACCTCTGTG
This sequence comes from Cyrtodaria siliqua, assembly GCA_037043455.1. Taxonomy (NCBI): domain Eukaryota; kingdom Metazoa; phylum Mollusca; class Bivalvia; order Adapedonta; family Hiatellidae; genus Cyrtodaria; species Cyrtodaria siliqua. The sequence continues at coordinate 4,122 of JAWPHD010025273.1, forward strand.
TTTAATATAAGTATTGTTCCATATAATTTGTCTCGAATATTGATCAATGTTTTCCCTAAAATTTATTGTTAGTTTTTGCATCAATTTTATTAAAATTGCTTTTAGACAATGTTTTTCCTCCACATTTATTAATTTCTTTCATGTATATTATCTTCCAATCACCGTGATTGTTAGGATCCAGAAGTATTTCAATCCAGCCTGCTTTTATTGGATTTATAAATAGGTTTATATCAATCATTATAACACCCCATTTTCATAATCCTGAATTATTGTGTTTCTGTTTTTATTTTATCGGGTTTACCTTCACATAAAAATTCAAACATTTTGTTTTTTATTCGGTTAATACAAACTTCATTTGGACTTCCTAAGACTGTTAGAGGATATATGAGTTTGGGTAGTGCAAATGTTTTAATAACGGTTAATTTTCCAATTATTGATAAACTATGTTTTTTCCAACGTTCTAAACAATAGGGCTCAATTTCAATGACAGTATGTTCTAAAAAATAAATTGAAACGGTCAATGATCTCGGACAAACAGATCATTAGGTATATTATGTCGGACATCTTCAAGAGTAGGTTACATAATATATGACGTCACAGTGATTTAGTCAAGATATATCCCTATTGCACAATTCATATATCTTTGGTATAAGGTTTTCCTGGTGACATTTTGACCTATCAGCTAAGCGGCTATACATATTACGCAGTTCATACTATGTAGAAAAGCTAATTAATGCGCTAATGGTAGTCAAGTGATCAGCAGAAAAGGTAATGTGGGTCCCACATTATTTACAAATAATAATTAAAACTTTTTTTTTCAAATTACTACAGGCTTCTTATGTCTATGCTCGAGTTTTCATGTATACATTTCACCGAAAAACAGTCAGACAGTTATTTGGTTATGCTCAATATCTGCTTACTTACGGACAGTGTCCCTTTCAGTAATTCCTCATTTTCGGGGTTATTTGATAAATTCAGTTCAAGTCTGTCGATATTTTCATTTAATATGTGTTCTTCTTTGCGTTCCCGTTTTTCCTTTCCTCATAAATATAGTATTGTCTCATTTCTGACTGTACCTTTAATAACCTCCCAAAGAGTGTTAGGGTTTGCATCTTTATTTATGTTGACTGTTTGTAATTTCGTATTCGTTCTTGATATTCCTTATCTAAAATCACACTATTGTTTAATTTAAAATACCCAGAACCACGTGGTTGATTTTCATTTTTAAGATTAAAATATACTATTGAATGATCGCTCGGAGCGTAAACCTGCAGTAATTTTACACATTGAAATAGCATTAACAATATTTGACGATACTAAAAACTAAGCAAGTCTACATAATATTGGAGGTATATGGTTGAAGTGCCATGTGTAATGACGGTTTGAAGCTCTCCATATATCATTAATGTCATTTCCCGATATCTGGATATAATACTATTTATTTTTCTCTACTTCTTTTATTACGGTTATTGCTACCATTTTTCTTGTCGTTATCAACATCAATAACTGTTTTAAAATCGCTACCTATAAATAAAGTTTCATAATTATTTGTTAAAACAAATTCTTCAATCTTTGTCAGAAAATTTGTATTATCTGTGACGTTATTCGGGCCAAATACATTAAATAGTAATACTTCTCTATCATCTACATTTAATTTTAATGATTGCATTCTGCCGTAAATCATATTTTTATATTCCAATACGTCATATGTCAAATTTGGGTAGATAAGAATACCCTCGCTAGTACTAGTTTTGCTACTTCCGTTGAAAAAAGCATCATTTACCCACTCAAGCTGCCATTTGTTGAACGTGCTTTTATCGCAAGGAAGTTCTTGCAAAAAACATACAGAGTACTTATTTTGTTTCAGCCACTCAAATATTTGTTTTCTTTTATTGTTATCCCTAAGTCCCTTTACATTCAAGGTACAAAACTTAATGTCCATTGTTTATATTGTTTTTGTTGGATTAACTTTGTCTCTTAGACCTGCACATATAAGAATTGATGCGGGAAAAGGGCAACGTTCATGCGAGCAGTACAGAGAAGACGGTAAGGAAAATCGATAGCGAAATTAAGAAATAAGAACACTAAGAAAACCAGACAGATAAAGTGAGTGGGAATTGATGAAAAATCATTTATGATTTAAAAACATTGGGTGCTCTGGTGCCGCCAAGATTTTGTACAAAACTGATAGACCAAGTAAACGTCATAAGTCTTATAACAATAAATAGCGATATTCAATATATGCCATTGCTATCAGTGAAGTTCAGACAAAACTTATCAATTGACACTTTACAATACCATAATGCCTATATGCATAGCGTTTCAGTATACAACGTATCGAGAAGCTAACTCGCAACAAAATAACAAAAGAGAAACACATCGCCAATACATTTGGAGGCGACATTTACACACATATAGTGAGAAGAGTATGGTGTGAATAATTAACATATTTTTTGACAGATAATATATAAATAGTTTACATTAGTAATCACAATAGATCTACGTAATTCCCATAATGATAAATGCAGTTATAATATATTTCCAAATAAGTACTACCTGTCCATATTTCTTTATAAGAAGATAAGAACAATTTGTCCACGTAATTCATATAATGTTGAGTACAATTATACAATACATGTAATATAAGTAAGTCCTATTCACATGTTTAAATAATTGAATTGAATTGGGGTTTTAAGGCGCTCCAACACATGAAAAGGTTATATGGCGCCTAAAAGGCATGAACATGCCAGGCTCATCTTCCATGTACATCGAGATAAAATATGGAAAATGGGCATAGAACCTTCTCACTCTGAACTGCAGAGTTGCTGCAAATTCTATCGTAGAAACTCCATTTACCACTGCTTTTTTGATGCGAGCGAGATAGCACCTGAAACAATGCAGGGATCATGATGAAGACCTTTAATGAACATGAACAAAAAATGATAAAATGAACATGAATTTGGGGAGATTCTACCCCTCTGCCTACCCCTCCAAAGGGATCTGCAGTGGCCCTATTCTTTGCCCGGTGACCAAACGGGGGCACCCGGGAACCACACAGGGCTCATGTTTAAATAAAAAGCAGAAAGTAACACTATTACTTAATTAGTGTTTACTCTACTTTTTAAACCAATCAGATGACTCAGAATTTCAAATACTTGAACCATGTATTCATGAAGATTTTACTACATGTATGCAGCGCTCTTCATGGTTTAGAGTTTGACTTATATAGAGACTATCGATAACATCTATAGTAAACACTAAGCCGGATAGAATACATGAAGAGAAATCTTCTCCCTTTCGGGTTTTAATGTTGAAAATTTCTCTTCATAGCCTCTATCCTATACAAAGCACATCATTTGAATAATTGTAATTCTTCAAAATACATGCAAGTCAAATGATTTCTATGTTTATTTATGTATTTTGCCTTTTACGTATCCGCCGAACAATAATACGTTTACCTGTATGATTTAAAAACATGATGAATGGCCCGTGCAGTATACACGTGCATGCGTAATATAGTATAGACAATGGTCCCTCGTACAAAGTCAAATGTGAACATTAAATGGATTAGTTGAGTACTGGATATGTGTTACTATACAATATTAAATGAATTACTTATTTTCTGGTTGAAGATCATTAACCGACAGTGGAATAGTACTGTACATGGAGGTAGGTCATTCAATCACCATATGTATGTACGTACGCACGCACGCACGCACGCACGCACGCACGCACGCACATACATACATACATACATGCATACGCACATACGTACATACGCACACACACACACATATACATACATATACATATCTCGCAATTGATGCTAATATTTGCAATTTCTTCTAGAAACCAGAACAAGGCAAACATTGTTGAGCAGTTCATTGAAAGGTACAAACTATACAAAAACACGAACAGAAAAACAAAACAAAAAAACTTATGCATTTTTACGAGAAAATACATCTATGAAAACATAAATTGTCATATCGGTGCTCATACTGCGTTCAAATTGCCATAGCAACACATTGCCTTACTTTTCATCCTATATAACTTGCACATATAATCATTCTCACAAAACACATAACTACCAACAACAACAACAACAACTTTTATTTCTCAGATCAAAATACATGATGTATGAGAAAGGAGGAGTCTGCGCGGATAAAAAGTCTATAATGAACAACTATCAACTCTCGTGTTTGTGATGTCTTATTTGGCTTTTATTCATCTTTAAATTTGTTCTTTGTTTCTGTGCGTGTCTGTGACTGACTGTCGTCCTTGCATGCTGCTTTCCCTGTTTGTTTTTTTGGCGAAATTATCGTTTTCAGCCATATGCTATCATTCATAGACCGGATACATCGTTTTAGCGTGTCAGCCATATACTATCACACATAGACCGGATATATCGTTTTAGCGCACCACGCGGATTTTACCATATTTGTCAAGACCAGACTTATTTTACTGAAAGCGACGATTTGTCTAGATTTTTGCGATGCTTGAAATGTTTGTATTAACAATCAAGCGTCGAATATGATCAAGACTATTGCTCAGTAGACACCGGGAACGCGCACCTGTTTTGGATGGTTTCATTTGCGGGACCCGGTACGGTTTTTGATGTGATTTGCGGCGCGAACCTAAAAATGTAAAAGAAAATAATATTCTTTTAGTTATATGATGCAATGGATATAGAACCTTATTGTTTGATTCTTATCACATGTGTATTATTAGTTAAATATAAATAAAACAAAGTATCTTAGTTTTGCCTTTTCCCTTTTTTTTTTTTGCCACTGACCGTTCCAACTGTCAACCATTTTTGTGTTTGTGACGTCATATGCTTTTATTCCTTATTAACTTGCCATTTATGTTTGTCGTTTTGCGTGTTTTGGGGTTTACTGTGTTCTGTGAAAGCTGCATTTCCTGTTCGACTTTTATACTTATTTGTATAAGCCTGCGTCTCTTATTAGTGATAAAGGCATAAAGGTATGGCTTACGAAACAGACACTAAAACAGAAAGAAAGATATTGAAAATCTCCGTATTGTAACTATTAAGAAAACACCGAAGTGCCAGCAAGATATTATATATTTAACATACAAATAATTGTATGATGATAATTAGCAAGTAAACCGCACCTAACATAAGAATACACTGCATGTAGCATTCAAGAACCACAGTCAAACACAACACATATAGAAACAAACAACAACTACAATGATGAATAAAAGGCAAGATCTGACATCAGGAACATACAAGAGTTGACAACAGGGCTACCGCCTTGGAAGGATCAGTGGCAAAACAAAAGGTCGCTGGGAGTTTAAACCAGGTTCTAGGGTGCACCAAACCTCACTCTTTCCCTATTGCCATCCCGATAAAACGAGGCAGTGTAAATAAAGATATCCCCGCCAGGTTAAATTCTCTAACATACAAGGCAGCATGAATAGGCAATATTATTATAACATAAAGCATCAGGTATAATAATATAACAAACACATGCCTAGAAAGCCACAATGCAAGTACTCATTCACCTGGCAGAAGACGAATGCCAGTTTTCAAATTAGATGGAATATATTTTATTCATATGCTTTGCTCTGGGTAATGCATTTTCTTGTCTACTGGAGTATTACAACAGTGCTTGAAAATCTTATCTTCCACACTGGCATGCGCATCAACGAACTAAATTTACCCAATCATGAAAACTCGACAAATCTCGTCGTTCTTCGGGATCACGGGATAATGCTTGGAAGAAGTTACGAGATGTTGCAAATGAACATTTACCAATTTCCATCACTGTGCGTGTCGTTTTTCGCCATGCTTTAAGTCACGTGACTTATTTCCCACATTAACTTCTCGCAGTTTTTAACCTGTGAAGTTTCGATCTTCACGGAAACCACGTGTTTTTATCAGTCAAATGGAACACGTGTTTCTCGAAAAATAAATACTATACAAAACCGACCGAATACGCTCTTTGTCGAAGTCAATTCGCAAAATGTCATTTGATAATTATAGGTTATTTAACATGGTTCTGTACAATACGGAGATATATTTGGACGAGTACACAGCTGGAAAAGTCATATTGGACGAGCCGTTAGGCGAGTCCAATATAATTTTTTCCAGCTGTGTAAGAGTCCAAATATATCCCGTATTGTACAGAACCATGTTAAGTAACCTTTTTATTCTATACCTTTATTTTTACTTGTCAACGATGATTTAATGCTACGGAACTGGAAAGTCAGTTTTTAACAATTATATATTATGATAGTTTTGTTTATTTTATAAGGGAAAATAAAATAAAATATGTGCAATAGATAGGTTTTCAGTATAGTTTTTCAATGATTTGTTAACAGTTTATGGTTATGTCTGTCGGTTCTGATTTTCATTCGGAACCTTTTCACGCGTTTCGGTCTTTATCATAGGTTTAACATGGGACCTGTGAAGCGTACAATACGAAAAGAATACGGGATATTTTGTACGCGCGTGCGTCCCGATACGGAAACATATTGTACGGTCACATGACTCGAAAGAGCGTCTACGATTGGACGTATAAATTAGGTATAGAATAATTAAAATTATTATACCTCACGTTTACACTCCTGTATAAATTGCTCATACCCTTAGCGTGAAGCAATTTTTACTGTTCACCGGTAAACAATTTTTACTGTCACACGATTGTGACGTCACGGGAAGTATAAAAAATAGGTTTTGGGTTTTTCCAATAACGACACGCTTTGGCAATTGAAAATCGGTTGACGCTTATTAAAATGCAGTTGAAGTTATGGCAATCGTAAGACGCTTGGTTTACCAAACGACAATAAACAAATGTGGCGAGCAGATTTGTTATTTTAAATCAAAACTGGTATAAAAATATAAATTTAAAAACAAATTGTTGGGATTTTCCCCCCTCATATATTTAAATTTTAATCAAAACATTTGTTCGGTATAATAAAATAAATATTGCATCCCAGTGAGGGTGACAGTGGATATTGTCAACCTCAGGTTAACAATATCCACTGTCACACTCACTGAGATGCAATATTTATATAGTACCTATCATGAACATCCGGTGAAGATATGGAACTTCTCTTCGGTGTACATGTACCTGTTTTAATCAGAACTTCGGAATCTCGATGTCCACCAGATATCCACGATCTGTCATTTATATTAATTTTACGAACGTTAATCCTATTTTCTCGTATTTTGCATACAGATGACTCAAATAAAGATCGTATTTTACGATAAAACAGTGGAAAACAAACCGTAATCCTGGCAAACACTTCTTACTACAGTTTAAGTAACCGATAATGTTCTAATACAAGTCAAGTTTAACAGCCCCATCCTGAAATGCTTTTAGGCTGCTTCAATGTTCGTAAAGACTAAGACCGGCTAAGGCTATCCGAGTCTTTTCTTCTTTGCAGGCGTGTCTTTATTTGTAACTTCATGCTCACCAACTCATGTCGAAATCGAGTATTTAAGCGAGCAAATATAACGCAGGATATCATTTAAGGCGCACTGAGTTTGTTGGCGGAGGGGACTATAAACCCTAGAACTACACACACACACACACACACACACACGCACGCAGGATATCATTTATTGTACAGACATCGACCAGTGCACATCGTACCGGTACACAGGTAACGTTATGATTTACAAAAGAAAAAAAAGTTGCCTCTTTCGGGACTCGGAGCACACGACCTTCTGATTTCAAGTCAGGTGCTCTATCCACTACGCTATAACGTTTCTTGAGAAATGGTATACTAACTACCACTTATTAAGAGGTAAAATAATTATAGGTTATTTAACATGGTTCTGTACAATACGGAGATATATTTGGACGAGTACACAGCTGGAAAAGTCATATTGGACGAGCCGTTAGGCGAGTCCAATATGATTTTTTTCCAGCTGTGTACGAGTCCAAATATATCCCGTATTGTACAGAACCATGTTAAGTAACCTTTTTATTCTATACCTTTATTTTAACCAATCATTTATAATTCGGATATAACTTTCGTTTGTTTCATGCTTTCAAGCAAGTCGCTATGAACATCGAAAGCACAATTGCATGTAGGTCTATGTATTTTATATATTGTGTTCGACATGGCTTACTCTCAAGCTTTATTTGCTTGAAAGAATGCCCATTTCTCCGTTGTCAACAGTGATTAAATACTACCGAAGGTCAGTTTCAAACAATGATATATTATGCTAGTTTTTTGTGTTTTTTTTTTGTTATAAAGGAAAATTAAATAAAAATATGTGCAATAGATAGGTTTTCATTACTTGACAACAATTTATGGTTAGGTAATGACAGAAGCCTGTCGGTTCTGATTTTTATTCGGACCTTTTCACGCGTTTCGGTCTTTATCATAGGTTTAACATGGAACCTGTGAAGCGTACAATACGAACAAAATACGGGATATTTTGTACGCGCGTGCGTCCCGATACGGAAATATATTGTACGGTCACATGACTCGAAAGAGCGTCTACGATTGGATGTATAAATTAGGTATAGAATAACTTAACCTATCTGATGAATCATAAATAAATACATAGTCCATCTTGTCGCACGAGTAAATTAACATTGCCTGGTGTATTATTATATAAATATCACATCCCATGGAGGGTGATAGAACATATTGTCAACCCGAGATTGGTAATGTCCACCGAGGCTTTAGCCGAGGTGGACATTACCACATCGAGGGTTGACAATATGTTCTATCACCCTCCATGGGATGTGATATTTATTTTATTATACCAAACATCAAAATTCATTTAATCAGCAATTATTTTTTATTAACAACAATAAAGAACTTGAAACAAATTTTCAAGATTTAATGTTTCATGCCATGAAACATTACCATGAAACATTACCAATTGTTGACTGATCGGTAATGCACGAGATAATGATCGGTATGCACGAGATAATGTTTCATGCCATGAAACATTACCATGAAACATTACCAATTGTTGACTGATCGGGAATGGGAAATTACATAGAGAATTTTGAGTGAGGTATATAATATATGTTATCAATATGAAACTAATATTTCGCATCCAAACAACCGAGGGCTGGCGTGGCGCAGTCGGTAGCGCGGCGGATTTGTAACCGGAGGCCCCGGGTTCAATCCTCCGTGGTGCCACAGAGTTCCGTCGGTGTGTTCTTGGGCATGACACCGTCGGATGGGGACGTAAACCGGGCGGTCCCGTGTATCCTCCGAGCACGTTAAAGAACCATAGGAATCTATTCGATAATAAGATTCCCGGATTCCTATGTATCCTTCCCCTCTCTCTGGGGCGGCTCTAAATAACCTATACTGTGTTGATGAACCGTTAAACAACATTCAATTCATCCAAACAACCATATCTCGACTTGTAATTTAGCGCTTGATGTGACTGTGTATGTGCTAGTTATAACGTAATGTCTATTTAGTGTTGAAAATGCTACAATGTAATAAAAAAGCCGTGGTCTAGTGGAAAAACGTACATCAAGCGCAAAGTCTGTGATGCAAATCCAGTTCCGGGCAATTACTTTTTTTATCACATAATTTTTTATATGAATTCTAAAGCGTATATTTATCGATGTTACAAAAAATTGTACGCATCAGTTTCTGCTTATATATCGACTTTTGGGGTATTCGTCAATTTGAAACTACTTCACACGTGACTCATTTAGATTCACGAGTTATTATCAGTTAAAATGGAGACTGTAGCTTTACGTGCTTGGCAGTCTGGTTTCGGAAGTCGATATTTCTGTTCTTAATGCTATAGCAATTATTCATCACGGAAGATTGATGTCTTTATATTGAAAAAAAAGGATAGATAAAAACACTATATGCACGCACACACGATCCATTTTATCGAAGCAGATCGTCATCATCATCATCATCATGGTGTTTGAGTTCATCTTGGTCACAGTCCGAAAGTATATTAGATAAATATTATAAAAATGTTCTTGCTAACACAAATGATTGGACTTTTTCAAAGTAAAATAGATGAGTATTTGATTTTAACTTAAATTGTTGTCCATGGCTTCTCATTTGGAAATTGTTTGTTTAATTACAAACATGGAGTAAATGGTCTGTATTACTAAATAAAACATGTAACCGACAGATAGGGAGCGCAAGAACCGTCACACTAACAAAAGCAGGTATAACATGCAGCATTAACAGAACACAGTCAACCAAAAACACGCATTCAAAACAAACAACAATCATGAGGAAAATAATCAGCAAAATATGGGCCACAACAAACATAAAAGGTTGGACAGGAAGTTATACATGTCTGTACTATTGTTGGACAGGAAGTTATACATGTCTGTACTAGTGTTGGACAGGAAGTTATACATGTCTGTACTATTATTGGACAGGAAGTTATACAAGTCTGTACTATTGTTGGACAGGAAGTTATACATGAATGTACTAGTGTTGGACAGGAAGTTATACATGTCTGTACTATTGTTGGACAGGAAGTTATACATGTCTGTACTAGTGTTGGACAGGAAGTTATACATGTCTGTACTATTATTCGACAGGAAGTTATACATGTCTGTACTATTGTTGGACAGGAAGTTATACATGTCTGTACTAGTGTTGGACAGGAAGTTATACATGTACTAGTGTTGGACAGGAAGTTATACATGTCTGTACTATTGTTGGACAGGAAGTTATACATGTCTGTACTAGTGTTGGACAGGAAGTTATACATGTCCTGTACTAGTGTTGGACAGGAAGTTATACATGTCTGTACTATTATTGGACAGGAAGTTATACATGTCTGTACTATTGTTGGACAGGAAGTTATACATGTCTGTACTAGTGTTGGACAGGAAGTTATACATATCTGTTTTAGTGTTGGACAGGAAGTTATAATTGTAATAGTGTTGGACAGGAAGTTATACATGTCTGTACTAGTGTTGGACAGGAAGTTATACATGTCTGACACGTTGGACATATGTACTAGTGTTGGACAGGAAGTTATACATGTCTGTACTAGTGTTGGACAGGAAGTTATACATGTCTGTTCTAGTGTTGGACAGGAAGTTATACATGTCTGTACTAGTGTTGGACAGGAAGTTATACATGTCTGACACGTTGGACATATGTACTAGTGTTGGACAGGAAATTATACATGTCTGTACTAGTGTTTGACAGGAAGTTATACATGTCTGTTTTAGTGTTGGACAGGAAGTTATACATGTCTGTACTAGTGTTGGACAGGAAGTATACATGTCTGACACGTTGGACATATGTACTAGTGTTGGACAGGAAGTAATGCATGTCTGTACTAGTGTTGGACAGGAAGTTATACATGTCTGAACTAGTGTTGGACAGGAAGTTATACATGTCTGTACTAGTGTTGGACAGGAAGTTATACATGTCTGTATTGTTGGACAGAAAGTTATACATGTCTGTACTATTGTTGGACAGGAAGTTATACATGTCTGTACTATTGTTGGACAGGAAGTTATACATGTCTTTACTATTGTTGGACGGGAAGGTATACATTGTTGTACTAATGTTGGACAAGAAAGAAAGATAAAAATATTGGACAGGGAAAGCAGCATTCAAGGATGACAGTCAACCACAAAACACAAAAACAAACACGCAAACAGACAAACGAGAAGGCAAAAGTAATAAAAAATGCAAACGACATTACAAACACAAAGGGGTTGACAATAGGGCAACCGCCTTGGAGCGGTCAGTGGCAACAAAGGCCACTGGGGGTTTAAACCGGTTCTAGGGTGCACCAAACCTCACACTTACCCTACTGTCATCCCATTAAAACAGGACAGTGTAAATAAAGAAATTCCGCCATGATCTAATCTCTAACCAACAAGGCAGCATCAATAGGCAATATAAGTAAAACACAAATATGCTCGTGTAAAAATAATGCAAAAAAGCAATAGCCTAGAAAGCCACAATGAAGGTACTCAATGACTTGCAGAAGCCAAAGCAACAAGAGAATAAACGATTAAGGGCACGACAGGAAATATCATAGACAAACATCAAACGTATAGGAAGTTATACATGTCTGTACTATTGTTTTTATTTTGAAAAGGGTTGGTGAATCCCACTGAAACGTTGGATTAAAGTGTAAAAGGAGAACTGAGTGTAACAGTGTATATTTTCCATCAATATAAGAGATTGGTCTTAAGTTGATAAAATGCGACCTTTATAGCTGTATCAGTCCAAGTTGTTAAACAGCCGCCCGAAATTCTATTATATATAATGGCTTTGTGTACATCGTTTCGTTACTAAAAAAAGTAAATGATTCGACTTTTCTGAAGATCAAACATTTACTTGAGTAGAGACGTTATTAAATGATGCAATGCAGAAAATATGTATAAATAAGTATAATTTCTTCAAGAGAATCAGTCGAATGTTCCCATAAAACAGGCTAACCATTTAAATAAAGAAACTGTCCTTGTAAAAAATCAAGCCAAGATCCTGAATGAACAAATAATTAATATTTATAAAGGTAAACAATTATTATAATATAGACTTTTTACTAAGGAAACGTCTGTGTGCACATTGTTTTGCTATCTCATTTCAGATTCGCCGATTAAACACAATGACGTCACCAACAGAAATTCAGAATACCTCGACAACAAACGTAAGCGGACAAGGCGATAATTGGTTCGAGCATGACTTTGGTGGATATCCAATCGTGTATCCAATCACCATCTACTA
>JAWPHD010025274.1:0-16798 GCA_037043455.1 Cyrtodaria siliqua
AGTGCAGATGCGCATATTGTCGTGACATTCTGATTTGAACATTTTCCACTCAGTTATGGCCCTTTGTATTTTTTAATGCATTTTATACTTGGTAGTCAAATAGAAAATTCTTGTTCCGGCTTTTTCTGTATAATATACGTCTATGTATCTTATAGGAACAATGTCTTGTATGTTTACCCACCCCACAACAAGTTGTCAGCGGGGGGCATTTGTCCGCCTCCGCGACAGTTCTAGTTTGTAAATAGTTTTATCTTTATACATTTACATTAATTTGATCTGGAATAATAATGGTGTCAGTCTTCTTATGAGTAAAATATTCGTAATGTGTTTCAATTGTACATATGCACTAAACTTGGCTCCACCGACTTAGCTAGTTTTTGGTGCATAAATTGTTATTTATTAATTCATATGCTGCTTTAAGGCTATAATACATTCTTGTTCCGTTATCCAACTACACTTTTATTTAATAATATGTACAACTGCTAGCAATATGGACCCATATGAATTATTATACCCCCACTAAACGAAGTATACTGGTTTCACCTTGTTCGTCCGTCTGTCTGTAGACGCAACCTTGTCAGCTCCATAACTCCCCTCCCCCTCAGGCAAATCTCATAAAACTTCATGGGTGGACTGCCTGTGATGAGAGGATGACCCCTACTGATTTTGAGGTCAAAGGTCAAGGTCACTAGGACCCGATAATGAAAAACCTTGTCAGCTCCATAACTCCTCTCCCCCTGAAGCAAATCTCATGAAACTTAATAGGTGGACTGCCTGTGGTGAGAGGATGACCACTATTGATATTGAGGTCAGTAGGTCAAAGGTCAAGGTCACTGGGACCCGATAATGAGAAACCTTGTCTGCTCCATAACTCCTTTCCCCCTAAAGCAAATCTCATGAAACTTCATAGATGAACTGCCTGTGGTTAGAGGAAGACCCCTATTTATTTTGAGGTCAGTAGGTCAAAGGTCAAGTTCACCGGGACCTGATAATGAAAATGTTTGTCAGCTCCATAATTCCTTTCTCCCTGAAGCAAATCTCATGAAACTTCATAGGTGAACTGCCTGTGGGGAGAGGATGACCTGTACTGATTTTGAGGTTAGTAGGTCAAATGTCAAGGTCACTGGGACCCGATAATGAAACATCTTGTCTGCTCCATAACTCTTCTCCCCTGAAGCAATTCTCATGAAACTTCAAAGGTTGCCAGTGTTGAGAGGATGACACTATTGATTTTGAGGTCAGTAGGTCAAAGGTCAAGGTCACCAGGACCCGATTATGAAAATCCTTGTCTGCTCTATAACTCAACTCCCCCTTAAAGCAAATTTCATGAAACTTCATGGGTCGACTGCCTGTGATGAGAGGATGACCCCTATTGATTTTGAGGTCCGGTGGGGGGGGGGGGGGGGGGGGGGGGGGTATATTTGTCACTCTTAAAAGGCGACAGCTCTAGTTATACATGATTTAACAACAAAAATACTCGAGTCGTGTTTACCAGTCCAAACTTTTCATAAATAATAATTCAACAAACTTATTAAGTAGCTTATTAAATGCATGTGCACATTTCATATGAAACTGAAGCATAATATGGGGGTTTTCATTTGTATTTGTCTTGGCACAAATTACGCGTTCAGATCGCCTCCAGTCCCTTTCATATTAGATGAGCTTAAAATCATACTCTCGCTCTTCTAATTTTAAACTCTACATTTCTTGTCCATTGAAATTTTGACAGCTATGTAGTGCTAATGAATGTGCTGCCTATCTTGCAGGACTGTGTACTGTTCCACGACAATGTCTACAACAACATACACTATGGGGACCTGACAAAGAACGCAGACGATGTATTTGCTGCGGCGAAAATGGCAGAAATTCACGACACAATTGTGAATAGATTTCCAATGCAGTACGAGACACAAGTTGGTGAACGTGGATTAAAACTTTCAGGTAATTAGGCCTAAAAAAAAATATGTGTGTTTCTGGTTTCACCCTGTCAAAAAGTTAGGGTAGGTAGGTAGGAAAAAGTTGTTTTTTTAGATATTTTTTTTATATATATTGTTCGCATATATATATATTATGCCATTTTTGTACTAAGGCAACTTCTTGATAACCTTGATGAAGCTGATATTATCAAATTGTTCCCAGAAAATGATTTTCTAAGAGATGTACTTATTTCATGGAAGGATATACAAGGAAGTTAATTATACAAATATCAGTAAAGAAATTATTTGGAATAACTCAAACATAAAAGTCGGCTACAAAACATTATTTATTAAAAGATGGTACACTAGAGGAATAAAATATATTGAGCAAATCTTTGATTACAGAAAAAAAGATTTTTACACCTTTAAGGACTTTAGAGAACTATATCAGGTTCCTGAAGCTGACTTTTTAAAATATGCATCAATAATAACATGTATTCCAAAGGAATGGAAAATGCAACTTAAAAACGAATGTATTAATGAAAATAGAAATGAGACGATGCTTGAAAAACTTCTTGGCTCGAAACAAACAAACAAGTTTCTATATGACTATCAAGTAAAACAGGATTACCGTATTTTACCTTGTATAATACGCACCCGTGTGTAGTACGCACCCCCTTCTCGGAGGTCAAAACTGGGGTAAAAAAGTTGTTTCCGTGTATAATACGCATCAAAATATTAGTTTTCCTAGATGGACCATTCGACGAAAATAAAAGGTTAAAAAAAATCACGATCGCGAAAATTAGCGTACAAAAGAAAACAACACCGGAACAATATAATTACTTCAATCATTAATTGCCAATCTTCAGGGGAGTACCTATCTTGTATCATCTCATCAACTCATCAAAGAGCCGATTATAATGCCGCAGATAATTGTCCGTAATCCGATAATTACATCTACTAAAACCACAGACCTAAAACAAACAAAGTCGTTGGTTACCGCGATCCATTACGCCGATTATACTAACATTGTGTATTCACGGGAACCAGTGCTTATCATAAGTGTAGTCATACGTGTAACGCGTGATCAGTTACCTATACCCCGTGGCTAAATCTGGTAAAGGTAAAGTGTGTCTATACTGCAGCCGAGGTGCGATGTTGTTTGGCCTAATTATAAATCATCAAATGTGTACCGGTAAGCCTGTTTTCACAAGCATTATTGAATAATTGCCATTTCAAAGTAGGGTGATTCTGCCTTTCTACGCCGTCTAAAATATAAGTCTATCAAAATAAAGCAAAAACTTCATTAATTTTTTATAAAATATTAAATAAAATCCTATAAATATTAGAATAGAATAGAACTGTAACAATTCTACATGTACCAGTCTAAACAGCTGGAAGTCACGTGATATTACGTCACGCGATATAAACAACAAACCGAGGGACGATTTTTCACACAATTTATTGAAGTTTTACAACAAACATGCAAACATTTATACAAAAACAAGCATCATAATACACTTTATTCATTTATAATTCGAATTAAGTCAATATATTACGTATATGAAGAGAGTAAATTACGAAAAAAAGTGTGTATTATCTCGATGTCTGTTCGTCTTCAAGGGGTTTTTCTTCCCAGACATCGATTTTCTGCAAGAAAAAAAAGTTCTTTTTATTGTTTCCTTATATTGTACGCACCCCCCTTTCGGAAACCGTAAAAGTGGTAAAAAAACTGCTTACTATACAGGGTAAAATACGGTATACAACAAATAATAAACCACAACTAAAATGGGAAAATTTATTTCAAAATATTAAGTGGAAAAATGTATATACTATAGCAATAAAAGCAACAATTAATACTAAACTAAGAAACTTTCAATACAAGTATGATATGAGAATAATTCCAACAAACAAATCTCTGCTCAAATTCAAGATGGTCAACTCAAATCTGTGTGAGTTCTGTAATATGAATACAGAATCAGTAAACCACCTTTTCTGGGAATGCATGCATACACAACATTTCTGGTCAGAACTTTCCTTATATCTAAAAAGCATACACTTGAACTTACCTTTGGACTTAAGAAAAATCTCATTCGGAATCGAAAAAACAGGAGATATGGTAAATGTAAAAAATTTCATTATAATTAGCGCAAAATATTTTATTTTTACAAACAAATGTTTAAAAACAGTGCCAATGTTTTGCAGATATAAAAACTATTTATATAGACAAATTGAAATCGAACATCAAATAGCTATGAACCGAGATAAACTAGAAATTCACGATAAAAAATGGCAAAAATTCCGAGACCACTGACGTACACTATGTTTTAATATATTATACGTATTATTATTGCATATATCAAACTTAAAGAAAGTGACAAACCACTTTACAGACATAAAAAGGGAAAGCATTATCTATTGTTCTATCCTTTTTCATCTTATTACTGTCCTTTTCACCTGCTGGTAAAAACTTCCTTCTTATCTCTTTCTACTGATTTTTGTATAAATCTATCCTCTTTTATCATCTTCTTCCTTTTTTTTCTTGTAAAACTCTCTTAACCATAAACATAAATTATTTCATCTATGTTTATAATGTACTGAATTGTAATAACATGTCAAGTACCAAATGATGAAATAAAATAGTTTATTACAAAAAAAACTTCTTGATAACCTTTGCAAACAGTTTGGATCCAGATTAGATGCTTAACAACTCTGTGTCTCATCAGGATACAAACTGTTTGACACTTGTTAAGTTTAAACTATGAATTCATGTTAAATTGATGCTAATAAAATTATCATTTGAATACAAATATTGGTTGTTTGATTTTAATATTTGTTCGTTTTTTGTTGTTTTTTCCTCTCTCGCTAAAAATATTTAGGGTTGGCGGTGAAAAAGTAGGGTCGGTCGGGAAACCGGAAACACACAATTTTTTTTTTTAGGCCTTATTACTATGAAGCTAATTTTATAATTTAGGTGAGTTAGGGATGCTCCCTACTCCACTTATACCTGTGACGGAAAATAAACTACAGTTTTTAGGGAGAAAAAACACTGTAATTCATGTATTTCTTGTGTAAGACTGGGTCAGGGCTGATTTTTAGACCCTTTTCTTTTGAATCTTCTAATTAATAATAGCGTGTATTAAGAGACCACTAGAAGGCAGAGCAAATTTGGTCTCTTAACAAAGGTGGTTTCTTATAATACAGGTGCATTTTAATTAAAAACAATACTTCGGCAACTGCAGTGGTGGTCACTTAACAGAGTTGGTCTCTTAACCGAGTTTTTCTCTTGAGCAGGTTGGAGTGTACTACATATTTTCTCACCTTTCGGACAGAGTTGTCTCTTATCTTAACCCAAGTCAGATAAATCCCAGTGTTTGGACTGAGACAAGGTTCTTGGCAGTGACAACTTCATTATATGAGGATTGGCTGACATGTTCAAAGCATTCAAACTGAATAGTTTTGTACAAAAAATACTTTTAAAATATGGTTTGAAATACTAGTACTTCAGATAGTCAACCAGTCATTGTCTTTTGTTGCATCTTGGGAGATATGCTTCAATGCCATGTAGAGAGTGACCTTGACCTTCACAGGCAGCTGACTTAAAAATGAAGCATTTGAGTTTTAAGTTTGTGAGAGGAGTATTTGTATACAGTCAAACCTCTATTTAAAGACCACCTGGTTTATAGGAGCACCATTTCTGTTGCCGATGTATTGTTTTTAATTTAAATTCACCTATATTAAGAGACCATATTTGTTAAGAGGCCAAATTTGGCCTTTTTTTCTTAAGTGGTCTCTTTATACCAGGGTTGACTACTATAAAAGCTACCTAAAATGTTATAACAAGCTTGGGTGACCGTCCATCTCCCATTATTGCGATCCAAGTTTGAGTGGCGGCTACTGAATTGTCCTTGTCCTATTGCAATAGGTCAGGGTAGGTACTTTGCACTAAATTTTGCTTGCGCTAAAATATACGTCTTAACAGTATTTTGTATAATCTGTTTTCAGGAGGAGAGAAACAGAGGGTCGCTATAGCCCGTGCCATCATGAAAGATCCACCCATATTTATCTACGATGAGGCAACATCTTCTCTGGATACTATCACAGAACAGGTGGGTAATTCTGGCATTTTTTAGAGTTAATACATGTTGTTATGGTATGCCCTCCCTCCTAAGCAGTATGCTTTAACAAGGTAAAATGTAAATTTGGCAAAAAAAGGTAGACCTATTTGGGTCAGACCCCGGACCTTGAACTGTGGTCTGATTCTTTACTGACTTGAATTCTAAGTTGTCAGAATCAGTAGCATGGCGAGAGCACTCACTGCTTTTCTTTTGCACCATTTGTAAATCAGTTTTATTATGATTTCACTGGCATTCATATGTGTCGTGACTCAAACAGTCGGCATACAACTAGAACAAACGATCCTGAATAAAGCATGTATATGTCAGAAACATTGATTGTTTGAATTTCTTGAACATTTCAGAATATTTTACGGGCTCTCCGCAGCGTAACCGAAGGTAGAACAACAATTGTGATCGCTCATAGACTCTCCACAGTGGTCGACGCAGACGAGATCTTGGTGCTCGAAAAGGGCAGGGTCGCCGAGAGAGGCAGCCATTTTGAACTACTTAGACGACCGAACAGTCTGTACAGTGAATTGTGGAAAAAACAAAGTTCGTCACATTTAGAGGCCGAGAAAGACATTGCTGAAGAAATAAAGTCGTGATGAACGTAGATTTTTAGCTCTGAGATCAGAGATCAGCAGAGCTTATGCCGTGGTGCGGCGTCCGTCGTCCGTCTGTCTGTCCGTAAACTTTTATTTGTAGCGACAACTCCTCTGAAACTACTGGATGGATATTCATGAAACTTTACAGAAATGTTGCCCATAAAGTCTAGTTGATCCTAGAAAAAATTCATTTTGATGTGAATCCAAGATGGCCGCCAAAGCTAAAAATAGAGTTTTAAAATACAAGTTTGTAGCGACTACTTCTTGAAAACTATAAGTGATATTGATATGGGACTTTTTCTAAAATGATCAGCATGACATGATGTTGATCCTTGTCAAAAATCGTTTTGATTCAGCGTTAAACATGGCTGCCAGCGGCCATCTTTGTTTACATAGAGTTATATAGTAAAAACTTATAGCGACTACTCCTCTGAAACTACTTGACGGATTGTCATGAAACTTTACAGGAATGTTGCTCTTGATGTCTAATTGATCCTAGCAAAATTTCAGATCTGCCAGAAATTCAAGATGGCCGTCACAGCTAAAAATAGATTTTTAAAAAATAAGTTTGTAGCGACTACTTCTTGAAAACTATAAGTGATATTGATATGGGACTTTTTCTAAAATGATCAGCATGACATGATGTTGATCCTTGTGGAAAATTATTTTGATTCGATGTTAAACATGGCTGCCAGTGGCCATCTTTGGTTACATAGAGTTATATAGTAAAAACTTGTAGCGACTACTCCTCTGAAACTACTTGACGGATGTTCATGAAACTTCACAGGAATGTTGATCTTGATGTCTAGTTGATCCTAGAAAAATTTCAGGTCAGCCGGAAATTCAAGATGGCCGCCACAGCTAAAAATAGATTTAAAATAAATAAGTTTGTAGCGACTACTTCTTCAAAACTATAAGAGATATTGATATGGGATTTTTTCTAAAATGATCAGTATGATATGATGTTGGTCCTTGTCGAAAATCGTTTTGATTTGACGTTAAACATGGCTTCCAGCGGCCATCTTTGTTTACATAGAGTTATATAATGAAAACTTGTAGCGACTACTCCTCTGAAACTACTTGACGGATTTTCATGAAACTTCACAGGAATGTTGCTCTTAATGTCTAATTGATCCTAGCAAAATTTCAGGTCAGCCGGAAATTCAAGATGGCCGCCACGGTTAAAAATAGATTTTCAAAAAACAAGTCTGTAGCGACTACTTCCTGAAATCAAAATCAATCAGTAGAGCTTCAAGGTCATTGACCTCTTGTTAGTGAAGTGCTCTGGTAGTACTGCTAAAGTATAGCAGTGAATGGAAAGTGGTATTGGTACTTCTTAGATGAAGTATTACTTGCAATGTGCTAGTAGGATTTAAGAATGAAAACCAACAAAATTCCCAGTCTGTTCCAATGAATAGTCCATTATTTTCAATTTGTTACACCAGTAGTATTTACATTTTGTGAAAACTTTAATTGTACAATGTATGAATAAAAATACAGTTTAAAGGTAGAGGTATGATCATATAAAGATCGGGATTTATTAACAGATCAGTCTGGTGAATAGTTATATTTATATTTTGACTTTACTACACCAACAGTATATTTGCTTGTGAAAAGTAGTTAAAACTTCAATTGCACAATGTATGAATAAAGATACAGTTTGAAGGTAGCAGAAATAAGTATACGGACATTATGAAAGAGTCGCGATTTATTAACAGTTCTATCTGTACGGCTGTAGTTGACCGGTGAGTGAGTAAAATCAGTTATAGCTGTGTTAGGGATGGCATATTTGTTTTTAATTAGAAGAAAGTTGTGTTGTCTGCATGGCTGATTTATGGGATCCCTTTATTAGAGGTCACATTGTGTTTAGTACTGAGGGTTATAGTACTGCCATCCTTTTAAGGATAATTTGGGTGTGGATTATGTGTGGATTATGTGTGGATTATGTGCGATTTTGATTTTTTAAGCTTCTGATTGTTTATGGGGACCTCTGGGTGTGTATGTCTCGTCTGAATCTGCGATGATTTGGGTAAAAATCTTCAAGTTTTTCATTAAGTTACCCAGGTTGGATACCAGGTCTACAATAGGACCACTGCAAATCCTGCTAGAGGCAGAGGGTCTTCATCATGACCTGACGTCCGGGAATATGACTGCATGGTAAATGGATTGTCTACCAGCAAATCTGCAGTTCTGCAGGTTAAAAGGTTCTTGGTCCATTATCCATATTTTATCTCGATGTAAATGAAGGATGAGCCTGGCATGTTCATTACTATTCGGCCTCATATAACGCTTCTTATGTTGGAGCGCGGTAAAACCCAGTTTAGTTGTTTTCATAAAGTTGACCCAGAAATGGTTACGGTGGAGATCAAACTTAAGATACATCTGCGTGTATTTCATGTTGGGGTAGCAGATTTCGAAAACCTTATGTATGAGGTGATGACAGATAGAGATTCTCAATTACAGTTTTTTTAAAAAAAATCTTTATTTAGTTATCTATACACAGACTATAGTCACTGCCACGTATGTTTGTTAATTTATCAATGTATGCCATAGTTGTTTTATACTGTCGTTATTTATTTGTTTTAACATGTTCTTTGTCATATATAGTCACACCTGCTCAAGCATATATCTCTTTTAAGAAACAACTTCTTTAAAGGTACTAACCAACCAAATAACCGCAAATTACACTATAAAATTGTGTATTCAAACCCTAT
The DNA here is from genome assembly GCA_037043455.1 of Cyrtodaria siliqua. NCBI lineage: Eukaryota > Metazoa > Mollusca > Bivalvia > Adapedonta > Hiatellidae > Cyrtodaria > Cyrtodaria siliqua. The sequence continues at coordinate 9,354 of JAWPHD010025274.1, forward strand.
CCAGGTGTTCAGGTCATGAAATAATGTATATCTGCCGATTGAACGTACGGGTTTATTTACGGGTACTTAAATGCGTAAAATGAATTATAAGTTGGTAACTCTTAATTCGTCATTCCAGTTTTGGGGTTTGACCTGGCTGGTTAAAGTTATTAGTTGTTTATATTATGCCAGTAGAGTTCGGATTTTGTTATCTATACAGCTCGTCGTCAATAGGTTTAGAAATGGTGTACATCTGCTGTAAACTTTGCCTGTTGATGGCGAGATAGGGACTTCAAGAGATGACCACTGTTTCAGCTTTCCATTGTATGGTTTTTTAAATTAAAATGCACCTGTATTATGAGACTACCTGTATTAAGAGACTACCTGTATTAAGGGACCACATGCTTCAAGAGACTAACTGCTTTAAGAGACCAACTGTATTAAGATACAACCTGTATTAAGAGGCCACCTTTATTAAGAGACCACATGTGTTAAGAGACCAATTGTATTAAAAGACCATCTGTGTTAAGATACCACATGTGTTAAGAGGCCACCTGTATTAAGATACCACATGTGTTAAGAGGCCACCTGTATTAAGATACCACATGTGTTAAGAGGCCACCTGTATTAAGATACCACATGTGTTAAGAGGCCACCTGTATTAAGATACCACATGTGTTAAGAGGCCACCTGTATTAAGAGACCACATGTGTTAAGAGACTATTTTTACTCTTCCTTTTAGTGGTCTCTTAAATACAGGTTTGACTGTATGATAAGTTGGGTATTCAATCTTCTAGGCCTACAACCAGCTCCAAATAATGACTTTTCATAGATGAAAATCTCCTAACAACTTTGTTAATGAGTAAACCAGTAATCATTTTTGATGCCTAGTCATGCAGTTTGGTTCCCGGGCAAGATTAGGACCACTACATTGCATGCATATCCAGGCAGAGTAGTAAAATATCACCCGAATTTATGTTCATTGTGTCATTTTTGCCATGCTCATTAAAGGTCTTCTTCATCACCCCTGTATTGTTTCAGGTGCTAGTTGAATGGAGGCAGAAAACAGTGATCGTGGCTCCAGCGAAAAATAGTGTTTACAATAGAGTTTGCAGCAACTGTGCAGTTCTGCTGGTGAGAAGGTTCTTGACCCATTCCGCATATTTTTGTCTAGATGTAAATGGACGTTTTTCATCCGATATCCGATATTCATGAAACTTCACAGACTGCATCAGTATGATGTCTAGTTGCGCATATTGTCAGGACGTTCCTGTTGAACAATGTTTGGCGAAGTTGCGGGACTTGGAAGTTTTTCGAATCTAAAGCTTGTCCACTCAACTTCTCGTACGGTTTTCATCCGAGGAAGTATCAGTATAATGTTTAGTAGCGCATATTTTCAGGAGGTTCCGGTTGAATGATTTTGAAGTCTTTTGAATCTAAAGTTTTTCCGCTCAACTCCTACGTTTTTCTTTCGATTGTCACGAAACTTCACAGAAAGTATCAATATGGTGTGTAATAGCGCATATTTTCAGGATATTCCGGTTGAATGATTTTTGCCGGAGTTATGGGACTTTGGAGTTTTTCGAATCTAAAGCTTGTCCGCTCTACTCATACATTTTTCATCCGATTTTCATGAAACTTCATAGGAAGTATCAGTATGATTTCTAGTAGCGCATATTTTCAGGATGTTCTATAGTTGATTGATATTTGACAGAGTTGCGGGACTTTGACATTTTTCAAATCTGAAACTGGCCTGTAACAACCCACCAAAAATATATGTAATATTATTTTGCAATGAGTTAAGAAAGTGAGATTGGTGATTTTGAACATATCCTGTCTACGGTATATGCTACCCTTTACAGATATTTCAGAAATTGAAGTCGTAATTGCCTTTTGCCTTTTAGCATTTTAAACACCTTGCCAGAGTAAGGAAAAAATACTTTATCCAGCATTTACTCCTGACCATCTGTACCCACAAAATTGTAATAATACCTTTAAGAGAGATTTATGATGGTGTTTTATTAGAAATCAAAGATATAGATTATATTTGTTTGTACTTAATTAGATATTAAAATGTTTACCATTTGCCTTTGATTTACTTCATTTATACCCCTCCCGGCTCAGTCTGATAACAGTCAATTTCTGGATCAATTTTTTTTTCTAGTACAATAACAGGTCACATGAGCTCACACTGATATTTTATCAGGCAGAAAGTGAGGGTGGTGTACCTTAAATACTGGAACGGCATAATGCATTCATATATTTAAAAAAAAAACTTTGTAGTGAATGAATTTTTGTACATGTTTTGAAAATCTTTAGTTAGCAAAAAACATTTACAAAAACTTCATTGCCTTACATTTTGGTCCTACAAAAAAATAAAAAATAAAAATGATGTGTTAATCCAACCTGGCCTTTGAGAGTTGGTATTAAGTCTGATGAGATTATTGGCTGTCATGCATGTTTTATATTGGGGAATTACATAAGTTTGCCGACATAAGGGCTTAATGAACGTGAATGGTCTAACCATATCTTCTAAATTTATTCCAGCAATAGCTTAAGTTTGCATACTTACAGTTGAATGGAAAATGAGGTGCACTACATCAAACCAGGTTCACACTACGGTAATTACGTTTTACAAGACCGTTGGCGTAGGCTTCTATTACGATAGTATACAAAATGAGGTGTTCATCATTACAGAATAGAAGCTCGGTCAAACCTGCTCAGGAGACCAACTCTAAAACACTACTGTTTCAGTTCCAAATTGTCTTGTTTTAACTTGCACCTGTATTAAGAGACCACTTGTGTTGTGAGACCAATAGTGTTCCTCCCCGTGTGGTTGCCAGGGTAGAATACAACCACTGCAAATCCCACTAGAGGCAGAGGGGTAGGACCCCGCTTCATGTTCATTTTGTCATTTTTTTTATCATGCTCATTCAAGGTTTTCTTCATGACATCATGTTCTTGGGCAAGACACTTTCCCTTAGCCTCGTCCGTCGGATGGGGACGTAAACCGGGCAGTCCCATGTATCGGTCTATCCTCATTAAAGAACCATAGGAATCTATTCGATAATAAGACTAGGGCACGGTTCCCAGATTACGTACCCTTCACCTCTCTCTGGGGCGGCTCTAAATAACCTATACTGTGTTGATGAGCCTTTAAACAACATTCAGTTCAATTCATGACATCACTATGCAAATGTTGAAACGTGGCTCCATCGTAAATGGAGTGTCTACAATAGAATTTGCAGCAACTCTCCATATAACCTTTCTTGTGTTGGTGCGCCGTCAAACCCCAATTCAATTCAATTCCATATTGTTCCTCCCTTCAGTTGTCTCTTAATATAGGTGTGCGTGCGTGCGTGCGTGCGTGCTAGCGTGCGTGCGTGCATAAATATATATATATATATATATATATACAGTGGGTTAGGGGTTATAGAATCACTTGAGTAAAATGTAAAATTTAAAATAAAAGTGAAATGTCTAGTTTCTGATTTAGATTTACTCATTTAGTTGTATGGTAGCACAATTTCTGCGATTATTGTCCTGTATAATAACTGTGTTGTTTTTTTAATGGACTATCTTGCACCCAAATATTTACATGATTTTACTGTATCCCTAGAAGTGTCAAAGTTTAACAAATTAACATATTTGTTGACTACATTTTGACTTTTGCCTCTAAAGTGTGTTAAAACAGCAAATATTCATACCTCAGTTTACTGTGACAGTATGATTATTTATTTCAAAAACACACTTCATTCGGTCCGTAAATAATCAATTATTTCTTAGGGGTGTTTAAATGCACTGTATATAGATCTAAAACGTCTTTATATAATAATTATATCGGGCATGCAGTAATGCTCATATTAGAAGCCTGTGGCGGTTGGTAAGTTACATTGTATAGTTACTAAACTACAACAGTATTTCAGTGATGGAAATATCTTGTTTTGACCTGAAATAAAGGGCAGACCTGTCTGACATCAGATAACAGTTTGAAATGGATGTATGCAGGCCTGTCAAACCTCCGGATAAAATATGGATTCTCCAGACTTTTTATTTACTCTCCAGATTTAAGTGAACAATCACCAGATTTTTTATCAAACCAAAATGTTCATGATTTAACGGCTATATTTTCAGTGTGTCTCCTATTTCTTGCATTGGTAATTTAACGCTCCCTAGTCAACGATGCAAAGGAGGCGATTTCAATGGGGTCATCAGTGGAATGCAATGACTGAATTTACAATTAATGCCTAAGGGCATAATTAGCTTCTTCAGTGTCATAACAACATGTGCAATAGCAGCAATATATTTCCTGTCTTTATTTGGTCACTTTACCCAAGCCTTAAAAAATCCTTAAATTTCAGAAGTAGCCTTTAAAAGTCCTTAAATCAACTCCAGCCTTAAAAAGTCCTTAAATTCTGACAAAATATCATTAAAGGTCCTTGAATTTCATAATCAGTCGATTAATTATACAAGAGGAATAATATCTGATGTAGTTGAAAAGAAATCGGCCAAAAAAATTGCCGATAATGTTATGAGTCAAACCGGGCCTTAAAAATGGGTTATTAGGGCCTTAAAAGTCCTTAAAAAGACCTTAAATTTCATAATGATGATTCTGTATGAACTATGTTACCTAGTTGAAATAGCAAGTGAATCTGTGAGGTATCACTATAATAGTCGTGTGCGATTATTATAATTTGTTTAAGATTTAGCTATGAAGACTTTGTATTGACATTCAGGAATATCATGTAGAATATTTGCACTTCCATAAACAAAAAAGTTGTGGTATAAATTAAACCAAGCCTTTCTAATCCAATTAAAAGCACAGGTGGCTGTATCGGTGTTGGGAACTAAAAAAAATCGTGTTATTTGTTGAAACAAACATATTTTAAGTTTTCCTGAAAAAATTGTACGATACTCTGGAACAATTTTTTCAGGAAAACTTAAAATATGCTTGTTTTCAACAAATAACACGAAAAAATATTTTTTAAATTTTTTAATTTTTTTTTTTTTAGTTCCCAACAGCGATACAGCCACCTGTGATTAAAAGTCCTCTTTAAAACTAACTATGGTGTGCATGTTGAAGTATGTAGTCTATTGTTTTCTTTAAAGTAGCTATCCCGCCATCAACAGCCAAATTTTACGACATGTAAACCAATTCTAAATTTACCTACAAATGACAAGGTATATATATATAACTTACATATTTTGAGAATCCACACTCTGTAGATACAATATAAACGACTTTAACCAGCCAGGTCAAACTCCAAAACTGTAGGGTGGAATTAAGAGTTACCAACATGCATATTCAGTCACGAGTGTTTTAACAAACAGTGAATAAAACTACACTTTTAATTGGCACATGTACATTATTATATGACCTGAACACCTGGATAAAGTTTTGATAAGCAGTTTTGTAGTGGAATGTTGGTGTTAATATGTCTTTAAGCATTTATTGTATAAATAATTTAAATTTGCGCTTTAAAAAACAAGTATGAAAACCAAGTCACACACTTAATTTTCAATTTAAAAATGTTCTTCGTGCGCTTTAAATCTTAATTTTGAAAATTTCAAGGTTTTTAGTTAAAACGTTTTGGCAGGCCTGATGTATGGGATGAATCAGATGAGGTAAAACTTACCTGAGCACCAGACATTCTAAATAGTGACCTTTTGTGCTCCTGTGAACTAGACATCTAAATAGTGACCTTTTGTGCTCCTATATAGTAGATGGGATTGTGTTTTCTGAGAGTTTTACTGCCTATATCTCTTGTAGTGCATAGAAGTCTCTATGCCATGGCCACAGAAGTGAGTATTGATTTTTAATAAGACACTGAAGATCTATAATGTAACAATAACTAATTTTACCTGTTTTATGCCAGCTCAGTTGTTCTAGCATTGTCGGATACCCACGGGCGATGATAATACATTATACTCTATTTATGGAGAATAACGTAATATCGCCCATGGGTATGGAGTATATATTCATGGAGTATAATGTAATATTGCCTGTGGGTATGGAGTATATATTCATGGAGTATAATCAATGTAATAATAAATATTGCCCGTGGGTATCGGGTATATATTCATGGAGTATAATGTAATATTGCCTGTGGGTATGGAGTATATATTCATGGAGTATATAAATGTAATATTGCCTGTGGGTATGGAGTATATATTCATGGAGTATAATGTAATAATAAATATTTCCCGTGGGTATGGAGTATATATTCATGGAGTATAATGTATTATTCTATACCTAATTTATACATCCAATCGTAGACGCTCTTTCGAGTCATGTGACCGTACAATATATTTCCGTATCGGGACGCACGCGCGTACAAAATATCCCGTATTTTGTTCGTATTGTACGCTTCACAGGTTCCATGTTAAACCTATGATAAAGACCGAAACGCGTGAAAAGGTCCGAATAAAAATCAGAACCGACAGGCTTCTGTCATTACCTAACCATAAATTGTTGTCAAGTAATGAAAACCTATCTATTGCACATATTTTTATTTAATTTTCCTTTATAACAAAAAAAAAACACAAAAAACTAGCATAATATATCATTGTTTGAAACTGACCTTCGGTAGTATTTAATCACTGTTGACAACGGAGAAATGGGCATTCTTTCAAGCAAATAAAGCTTGAGAGTAAGCCATGTCGAACACAATATATAAAATACATAGACCTACATGCAATTGTGCTTTCGATGTTCATAGCGACTTGCTTGAAAGCATGAAACAAACGAAAGTTATATCCGAATTATAAATGATTGGTTAAAATAAAGGTATAGAATAAAAAGGTTACTTAACATGGTTCTGTACAATACGGGATATATTTGGACTCGTACACAGCTGGAAAAAATCATATTGGACTCGCCTAACGGCTCGTCCAATATGACTTTTCCAGCTGTGTACTCGTCCAAATATATCTCCGTATTGTACAGAACCATGTTAAATAACCTATAAATATTCATTGGCGTAGCTCTGCATAGGCCCTGTAGGCCCAGGCCTACGCCTAATTTTCAGAACTAGAAAAATTCAAAATTTAAAAAATGCAATAAAACTCGGGGGTGGGGGGTGGTGGGGGGGGGGCTGTATAGGCGGCGTATTAACCAGAAAATATTATTTTCATATATATTTGTTTAGTTATCTTTGCCCTTCTTAAAGTCGAAAATATACGTCAGCACGCACCTAATACATTCTAACATATAAAAAATTTGGGTGTGTGGGGGCATGTCCCCGGACCCCACTAGCATAATAACTTTAAACCGCGGGCCTATGCCGTCAAAAAGGCCAAGCTACGCCCCTGATATTGCCCGTGGGTATGGAGTATATATTCATGGAGTAAATATTGCCCGTGGGTATGGGGTATATATTTATGGAGTATAATGTAATATTGTCTGTGGGTATCGGGTATATATTCATGGAGTATAATGTAATATTGCCTGTGGGTATGGAGTATAT
>JAWPHD010025275.1:0-16789 GCA_037043455.1 Cyrtodaria siliqua
TATATATTCAGTTCTTACACATATATATTCCGTTCTTACGCATATATATTCAGTTCTTACACATATATATGCAGTTCTTACACAAATATATTCAGTTCTTACACATATATATTCAGTTCTTACGCATATATTCAGTTCTTACGCATATATTCAGTTTTTACGCATATATATTCAATTCTTACGCATATATGTTCAGTTCTTACACATATATTCCGATCTTACGCATATATATTCAGTTATTACGCATATATATTCAGTACTTACACATATATATTCAGTTCTTACACACATATATTCAGTTCTTACACATATATATTCAGTTCTTACGCATATATTCAGTTCGTACGCATATATTCAGTTCTTACGCATATATTCAGTTCTTACGCATATATATTCAGCTCTTACACATATATATTCAGTTCTTACACATATATATTCAGTTCTTACACATATATATTTATTTCTAACACATATATATTCAGTTCTTACACATATATATTCAGTTCTTACACATATATATTCAGTTCTTACACATATATATTCAGTTTTAACACATATATATTCAGTTCCTACACATATATATTCAGTTCTTACACATATATATTCAGCTCTTACACATATATATTCAGTTCTTACACATATATATTTAGTTCTTACACATATATATTCAGTTCTAACACATATATATTCAGTTCTTACACATATATATTCAGTTCTTACACATATATATTCCGTTCTTACGCATATATATTCAGTTCTTACACATATATATTCCGTTCTAACACATATATATTCAGTTCTTACACATATATATTCAGTTCTTACACATATATATTCAGTTCTTACACATATATATGCAGTTCTTACACATATATATTCAGTTCTTATACATATATATTCCGTTCTTACACATATATATTCCGTTCTTACGCATATATATTCAGTTCTTACACATATATATTCAGTTCTTACACATATATATTCAGTTCTTACGCATATATATTCCGTTCTTAAGCATATAAATTCAGTTCTTACACATATATATTCCGTTCTTACGCATATATATTCAATTCTTACACATATATATGCAGTTCTTACACAAATATATTCAGTTCTTACACATATATATTCAGTTTTTACGCATATATTCAGTTCTTAAACATATATTCAGTTCTTACACATATATATTTAATTCTTACGCATATATGTCCAGTTCTTACACATATATTCCGATCTTACGCATATATATTCAGTTCTTACGCATATATATTCAGTTCTTACACATCAATATTCAGTTCTTACACATATATATTCCGTTCTAACACATATATATTCAGTTCTTACACATATATATTCAGTTCTTACACATATATATTCCGTTCTTACGCATATATATTCAGTTCTTACACATATATATGCAGTTCTTACACAAATATATTCAGTTCTTACACATATATATTCAGTTCTTACGCATATATTCAGTTCTTACGCATATATTCAGTTTTTACGCATATATATTCAATTCTTACGCATATATGTTCAGTTCTTACACATATATTCCGATCTTACGCATATAGATTCAGTTCTTACGCATATATATTCAGTACTTACACATATATATTCAGTTCTTACACACATATATTCAGTTCTTACACATATATATTCAGTTCTTACGCATATATTCAGTTCGTACGCATATATTCAGTTCTTACGCATATATTCAGTTCTTACGCATATATATTCAGCTCTTACACATATATATTCAGTTCTTACACATATATATTCAGTTCTTACACATATATATTTATTTCTAACACATATATATTCAGTTCTTACACATATATATTCAGTTCTTACACATATATATTCAGTTCTTACACATACATATTCAGTTTTAACACATATATATTCAGTTCCTACACATATATATTCAGTTCTTACACATATATATTCCGTTCTTACGCATATATATTCAGTTCTTACACATGTATATTCAGCTCTTACACATATATATATTTAGTTCTTACACATATATATTCAGTTCTTACACATATATATTCCGTTCTAACACATATATATTCAGTTCTTACACATATATATTCAGTTCTAACACATATATATTCCGTTCTTACGCATATATATTCAGTTCTTACACATATATATTCAGTTCTTACGCATATATATTCAATTCATACGCATATATGTTCAGTTCTTACACATATATTCCGATCTTACGCATATATATTCAGTTCTTACGCATATATATTCAGTTCTTACACATATATATTCAGCTCTTACACATATATATTCAGTTCTTACACATATATATTCAGTTCTTACACATATATATTCAGTTCTAACACATATATATTCAGTTCTTACACATATATATTCAGTTCTAACACATATATATTCAGTTATTACGCATATATTCAGTTCTTACGCATATATTCAGTTCTTACGCATATATATTCAATTCTTACGCATATATGTTCAGTTCTTACACATATATTCCGATCTTACGCATATATATTCAGTTCTTACGCATATATATTCAGTTCTTACACATGTATATTCAGCTCTTACACATATATATTCAGTTCTTACACATATATTCAGTTCTTACACATATATATTCAGTTCTTACACATATATATTCAGTTCTTACACATATATATTCCGTTCTTACGCATATATATTCAGTTTTTACACATATATATGCAGTTCTTACACAAATATATTCAGGTCTTACACATATATATTCAGTTTTTACGCATATATTCAGTTCTTAAACATATAATCAGTTCTTACACATATATATTTAATTCTTACGCATATATGTCCAGTTCTTACACATATATATTCAGTTCTTACGCATATATATTCAGTTCTTACACATCAATATTCAGTTCTTACACATATATATTCCGTTCTAACACATATATATTCAGTTCTTACACATATATATTCAGTTCTTACACATATATATTCCGTTCTAACGCATATATATTCAGTTCTTACACATATATATGCAGTTCTTGCACAAATATATTCAGTTCTTACACATATATATTCAGTTCTTACGCATATATTCAGTTCTTACGCATATATTCAGTTTTTACGCATATATATTCAATTCTTACGCATATATGTTCAGTTCTTACACATATATTCCGATCTTACGCATATATATTCAGTTCTTACGCATATATATTCAGTACTTACACATATATATTCAGTTCTTACACACATATATTCAGTTCTTACACATATATATTCAGTTCTTACGCATATATTCAGTTCGTACGCATATATTCAGTTCTTACGCATATATTCAGTTCTTACGCATATATATTCAGCTCTTACACATATATATTCAGTTCTTACACATATATATTCAGTTCTTACACATATATATTTATTTCTAACACATATATATTCAGTTCTTACACATATATATTCAGTTCTTACACATATATATTCAGTTCTTACACATATATATTCAGTTTTAACACATATATATTCAGTTCCTACACATATATATTCAGTTCTTACACATATATATTCCGTTCTTACGCATATATATTCAGTTCTTACACATGTATATTCAGCTCTTACACATATATATTCAGTTCTTACACATATATATTCAGTTCTTACACATATATATTCCGTTCTAACACATATATATTCAGTTCTTACACATATATATTCAGTTCTAACACATATATATTCCGTTCTTACGCATATATATTCAGTTCTTACACATATATATTCAGTTCTTACGCATATATATTCAATTCTTACGCATATATGTTCAGTTCTTACACATATATTCCGATCTTACGCATATATATTCAGTTCTTACGCATATATATTCAGTTCTTACACATATATATTCAGCTCTTACACATATATATTCAGTTCTTACACATATATATTCAGTTCTTACACATATATATTCAGTTCTAATACATATATATTCAGTTCTTACACATATATATTCAGTTCTTACACATATATATTCCGTTCTTACGCATATATATTCAGTTCTTACACATATATATTCCGTTCTAACACATATATATTCAGTTCTTACACATATATATTCAGTTCTTACACATATATATGCAGTTCTTACACAAATATATTCAGTTCTTACATATATATATTCAGTTCTTACGCATATATTCAGTTCTTACGCATATATTCAGTTCTTACGCATATATATTCAATTCTTACGCATATATGTTCAGTTCTTACACATATATTCCGATCTTACGCATATATATTCAGTTCTTACGCATATATATTCAGTTCTTACACATGTATATTCAGCTCTTACACATATATATTCAGTTCTTACACATATATATTCAGTTCTTACACATATATATTCAGTTCTTACACATATATATTCAGTTCTTACACATATATATTCCGTTCTTACGCATATATATTCAGTTTTTACACATATATATGCAGTTCTTACACAAATATATTCAGGTCTTACACATATATATTCAGTTCTTACGCATATATTCAGTTCTTACGCATATATTCAGTTCTTACGCATATATATTCAATTCTTACGCATATATGTTCAGTTCTTACACATATCTTCCGATCTTACGCATATATATTCAGTTCTTACGCATATATATTCAGTTCTTACACATATATATTCAGCTCTTACACATATATATTCAGTTCTTACACATATATATTCAGTTCTTACACATATATATTCAGTTCTAACACATATATATTCAGTTCTTACACATATATATTCAGTTCTTACACATATATATTCCGTTCTTACGCATATATATTCAGTTCTTATACATGTATATTCCGTTCTAACACATATATATTCAGTTCTTACACATATATATTCAGTTCTTACACATATATATTCAGTTCTTACACATATATATGCAGTTCTTACACAAATATATTCAGTTCTTACGCATATATATTCAATTCTTACGCATATATGTTCAGTTCTTACACATATATTCCGATCTTACGCATATATATTCAGTTCTTACGCATATATATTCAGATCTTACACATGTATATTCAGCTCTTACACATATATATTCAGTTCTTACACATATATATTCAGTTCTTACACATGTATATTCCGTTCTAACACATATATATTCAGTTCTTACACATATATATTCCATTCTTACGCATATATATTCAGTTCTTACACATATATATTCCGTTCTTACACATATATATTCAGTTCTTACGCATATATTCAGTTCTTACACATATATATTCCGTTCTTACACATATATATTCCGTTCTTACACATATATATTCAGTTCTTACACATATATATTCAGTTCTTACGCATATATTCAGTTCTTACGCATATATTCAGTTCTTACGCGTATATATTCAAATCTTACGCATATATGTTCAGTTCTTACACATATATTCCGATCTTACGCATATATATTCAGTTCTTACGCATATATATTCAGTTCTTACACATATATATTCAGCTCTTACACATATATATTCAGTTCTTACACATATATATTCAGTTCTTACACATATATATTCAGTTCTACACATATATATTCAGTTCTTACACATATATATTCAATTCTTACGCATATATATTCCATTCTAACACATATATATTCCATTCTTACACATATATATTCCGTTCTTAAGCATATAAATTCAGTTCTTACCCATATATATTCAGTTCTTACGCATATATATTCAGTTCTTACGCATATATATTCAGTTCTTACACAAATATATTCAGTTCTTACACATATATATTCAGTTCTAACACATATATATTCAGTTCTTACACATATATATTCAGTTCTTACACATATATATTCCGTTCTTACACATATATATTCCGTTCTTACGCATATATATTCAGTTCTTACACATATATATTCAGCTCTTACAAATATATATTCAGTTCTTACACATATATATTCATTTCTTACACATATATATTCAGTTCTACACATATATATTCAGTTCTTACACATATATATTCAGTTCTTACCCATATATATTCCGTTCTAACACATATATATTCATTTCTTACAAATATATATTCAGTTCTTACACATATATATTCCGTTCTTACACATATATATTCAGTTCGTATACATATATATTCAGTTCTTACACATATATATTCAGTTCTTACACATATTTATTCCGTTCTTACGCATATATATTCAGTTTTTACACATATATATGCAGTTCTTTCACAAATATATTCAGGTCTTACACATATATATTCAGTTCTTACGCATATATTCAGTTCTTACGCATATATTCAGTTCTTACGCATATATATTCAATTATTACGCATATATGTTCAGTTCTTACACATATATTCCGATCTTACGCATATATATTCAATACTTACACATATATATTCAGTTCTTTCACATATATATTCAGCTCTTAGACATATATATTCAGTTCTTACACATATATATTCAGTTCTTACACATATATATTCAGTTTTAACACATATATATTCAGTTCCTACACATATATATTCAGTTCTTACACATATATATTCCGTTCTTACGCATATATATTCAGTTCTTACACATATATATTCAGTTCTTACGCATATATATTCAATTCCTACGCATATATGTTCAGTTCTTACACATATATTCCGATCTTACGCATATATATTCAGTTCTAACGCATATATATTCAGTTCTTACACATATATATTCAGCTCTTACACATATATATTCAGTTCTTACACATATATATTCAGTTCTTACACATATATATTCAGTTCTAACACATATATATTCAGTTCTTACACATATATATTCAGTTCTTACACATATATATTCCGTTCTTACGCATATATATTCAGTTCTTACACATATATATTCCGTTCTAACACATATATATTCAGTTCTTACACATATATATTCAGTTCTTACACATATATATTCAGTTCTTACACATATATATGCAGTTCTTACACAAAAATATTCAGTTCTTACATATATATATTCAGTTCTTACGCATATATTCAGTTCTTACGCATATATTCAGTTCTTACGCATATATATTCAATTCTTACGCATATATGTTCAGTTCTTACACATATATTCCGATCTTACGCATATATATTCAGTTCTTACGCATATATATTCAGTTCTTACACATGTATACTCAGCTCTTACACATATATATTCAGTTCTTACACATATATATTCAGTTCTTACACATATATATTCCGTTCTTACACATATATATTCAGTTCTTACACATATATATTCAGTTCTTACACATATATATTCCGTACTTACGCATATATATTCAGTTCTTACACATATATATTCAGTTCTTATACATATATATTCAGTTCTTACGCATATATTCAGTTCTTACGCATATATTCAGTTCTTACACATATATATTCCGTTCTTACACATATATATTCAGTTCTTATACATATATATTCCGTTCTTACACATATATATTCCGTTCTTACGCATATATATTCAGTTCTTACACATATATATTCAGTTCTTACACATATATATTCAGTTCTTACGCATATATATTCCGTTCTTAAGCATATAAATTCAGTTCTTACACATATATATTCCGTTCTTACGCATATATATTCAATTCTTACACATATATATGCAGTTCTTACACAAATATATTCAGTTCTTACACATATATATTCAGTTTTTACGCATATATTCAGTTCTTAAACATATATTCAGTTCTTACACATATATATTTAATTCTTACGCATATATGTCCAGTTCTTACACATATATTCCGATCTTACGCATATATATTCAGTTCTTACGCATATATATTCAGTTCTTACACATCAATATTCAGTTCTTACACATATATATTCCGTTCTAACACATATATATTCAGTTCTTACACATATATATTCAGTTCTTACACATATATATTCCGTTCTTACGCATATATATTCAGTTCTTACACATATATATTCAGTTCTTACGCAAATATATTCAGTTCTTACACATATATATTCAGTTCTTACGCATATATTCAGTTCTTACGCATATATTCAGTTTTTACGCATATATATTCAATTCTTACGCATATATGTTCAGTTCTTACACATATATTCCGATCTTACGCATATATAATCAGTTCTTACGCATATATATTCAGTACTTACACATATATATTCAGCTCTTACGCATATATATTCAGTTCTTACGCATATATATTCAGTTCTTACACATGTATATTCAGCTCTTACACATATATATTCAGTTCTTACACATATATATTCAGTTCTTACACATATATATTCAGTTCTTACACATATATATTCAGTTCTTACACATATATATTCCGTTCTTACGCATATATATTCAGTTTTTACACATATATATGCAGTTCTTACACACATATATTCAGGTCTTACACATATATATTCAGTTCTTACGCATATATTCAGTTCTTACGCATATATTCAGTTCTTACGCATATATATTCAGTTCTTACACATATATATTCAGTTCTTTCACATATATATTCCGTTCATACGCATATATATTCAGTTTTTACACATATATATGCAGTTCTTTCACAAATATATTCAGGTCTTACACATATATATTCAGTTCTTACGCATATATTCAGTTCTTACGCATATATATTCAATTATTACGCATATATGTTCAGTTCTTACACATATATTCCGATCTTACGCATATATATTAAATTCTTACGCATATATATTCAGTTCTTACACATATATATTCAGCTCTTACACATATATATTCAGTTCTTACACATATATATTCAGTTCTTACACATATATATTCAGTTTTAACACATATATATTCAGTTCCTACACATATATATTCAGTTCTTACACATATATATTCCGTTCTTACGCATATATATTCAGTTCTTAGACATATATATTCCGTTCTAACACATATATATTCAGTTGTTACACATATATATTCAGTTCTTACGCATATATATTCAATTCTTACGCATATATGTTCAGTTCTTACACATATATTCCGATCTTACGCATATATATTCAGTTCTAACGCATATATATTCAGTTTTTACACATATATTCAGCTCTTACACATATATATTCAGTTCTTACACATATATATTCAGTTCTTACACATATATATTCAGTTCTAACACATATATATTCAGTTCTTACACATATATATTCAGTTCTTACACATATATATTCCGTTCTTACGCATATATATTCAGTTCTTACACATATATATTCCGTTCTAACACATATATATTCAGTTCTTACACATATATATTCAGTTCTTACACATATATATTCAGTTCTTACACATATATATGCAGTTCTTACACAAATATATTCAGTTCTTACATATATATATTCAGTTCTTACGCATATATTCAGTTCTTACGCATATATTCAGTTCTTACGCATATATATTCAATTCTTACGCATATATGTTCAGTTCTTACACATATATTCCGGTCTTACGCATATATATTCAGTTCTTACGCATATATATTCAGTTCTTACACATGTATACTCAGCTCTTACACATATATATTCAGTTCTTACACATATATATTCAGTTCTTACACATATATATTCCGTTCTAACACATATATATTCAGTTCTTACACATATATATTCAGATCTTACACATATATATTCCGTTCTTACGCATATATATTCAGTTCTTACACATATATATTCAGTTCTTACACATATATATTCAGTTCTTACGCATATATTCAGTTCTTACGCATATATTCAGTTCTTACACATATATATTCCGTTCTTACACATATATATTCAGTTCTTATACATATATATTCCGTTCTTACACATATATATTCCGTTCTTACGCATATATATTCAGTTCTTACACATATATATTCAGTTCTTACACATATATATTCAGTTCTTACGCATATATATTCCGTTCTTAAGCATATAAATTCAGTTCTTACACATATATATTCCGTTCTTACGCATATATATTCAATTCTTACACATATATATGCAGTTTTTACACAAATATATTCAGTTCTTACACATATATATTCAGTTTTTACGCATATCCGTTCTTACACATATATATTCCGTTCTTTCGCATATATATTCAGTTTTATGCATATATATTCAGTTCTTACGCATATATATTCACTTCTTACACATATATATATTCCGTTCTTACACATATATATTCTGTTCTTACACATATATTTTCCGTTCTTACACATACATATTCCGTTCTTACGTATATATATTCCGTTCTTACGCATATATATTCAGTTCTTACGCATATATATTCAGTTCTTACACATATATATTCAGTTATTACACATATATATTCCGTTCTTACGCATATATATTCAGTTCTTACGCATATATATTC
The DNA here is from genome assembly GCA_037043455.1 of Cyrtodaria siliqua. Taxonomy (NCBI): domain Eukaryota; kingdom Metazoa; phylum Mollusca; class Bivalvia; order Adapedonta; family Hiatellidae; genus Cyrtodaria; species Cyrtodaria siliqua. Next base: position 10,437 of record JAWPHD010025275.1, read on the forward strand.
AGTTCTTACGCATATATTCAGTTCTTACGCATATATTCAGTTTTTACGCATATATATTCAATTCTTACGCATATATGTTCAGTTCTTACACATATATTCCGATCTTACGCATATATATTCAGTTATTACGCATATATATTCAGTACTTACACATATATATTCAGTTCTTACACACATATATTCAGTTCTTACACATATATATTCAGTTCTTACGCATATATTCAGTTCGTACGCATATATTCAGTTCTTACGCATATATTCAGTTCTTACGCATATATATTCAGCTCTTACACATATATATTCAGTTCTTACACATATATATTCAGTTCTTACACATATATATTTATTTCTAACACATATATATTCAGTTCTTACACATATATATTCAGTTCTTACACATATATATTCAGTTCTTACACATATATATTCAGTTTTAACACATATATATTCAGTTCCTACACATATATATTCAGTTCTTACACATATATATTCCGTTCTTACGCATATATATTCAGTTCTTACACATGTATATTCAGCTCTTACACATATATATTCAGTTCTTACACATATATATTCAGTTCTTACACATATATATTCCGTTCTAACACATATATATTCAGTTCTTACACATATATATTCAGTTCTAACACATATATATTCCGTTCTTACGCATATATATTCAGTTCTTACACATATATATTCAGTTCTTACGCATATATATTCAATTCTTACGCATATATGTTCAGTTCTTACACATATATTCCGATCTTACGCATATATATTCAGTTCTTACGCATATATATTCAGTTCTTACACATATATATTCAGCTCTTACACATATATATTCAGTTCTTACACATATATATTTAGTTCTTACACATATATATTCAGTTCTAACACATATATATTCAGTTCTTACACATATATATTCAGTTCTTACACATATATATTCCGTTCTTACGCATATATATTCAGTTCTTACACATATATATTCCGTTCTAACACATATATATTCAGTTCTTACACATATATATTCAGTTCTTACACATATATATTCAGTTCTTACACATATATATGCAGTTCTTACACATATATATTCAGTTCTTATACATATATATTCCGTTCTTACACATATATATTCCGTTCTTACGCATATATATTCAGTTCTTACACATATATATTCAGTTCTTACACATATATATTCAGTTCTTACGCATATATATTCCGTTCTTAAGCATATAAATTCAGTTCTTACACATATATATTCCGTTCTTACGCATATATATTCAATTCTTACACATATATATGCAGTTCTTACACAAATATATTCAGTTCTTACACATATATATTCAGTTTTTACGCATATATTCAGTTCTTAAACATATATTCAGTTCTTACACATATATATTTAATTCTTACGCATATATGTCCAGTTCTTACACATATATTCCGATCTTACGCATATATATTCAGTTCTTACGCATATATATTCAGTTCTTACACATCAATATTCAGTTCTTACACATATATATTCCGTTCTAACACATATATATTCAGTTCTTACACATATATATTCAGTTCTTACACATATATATTCCGTTCTTACGCATATATATTCAGTTCTTACACATATATATGCAGTTCTTACACAAATATATTCAGTTCTTACACATATATATTCAGTTCTTACGCATATATTCAGTTCTTACGCATATATTCAGTTTTTACGCATATATATTCAATTCTTACGCATATATGTTCAGTTCTTACACATATATTATATATTCCGATCTTACGCATATAGATTCAGTTCTTACGCATATATATTCCGTTCTAACACATATATATTCAGTTCTTACACACATATATTCAGTTCTTACACATATATATTCAGTTCTTACGCATATATTCAGTTCGTACGCATATATTCAGTTCTTACGCATATATTCAGTTCTTACGCATATATATTCAGCTCTTACACATATATATTCAGTTCTTACACATATATATTCAGTTCTTACACATATATATTTATTTCTAACACATATATATTCAGTTCTTACACATATATATTCAGTTCTTACACATATATATTCAGTTCTTACACATACATATTCAGTTTTAACACATATATATTCAGTTCCTACACATATATATTCAGTTCTTACACATATATATTCCGTTCTTACGCATATATATTCAGTTCTTACACATGTATATTCAGCTCTTACACATATATATATTTAGTTCTTACACATATATATTCAGTTCTTACACATATATATTCCGTTCTAACACATATATATTCAGTTCTTACACATATATATTCAGTTCTAACACATATATATTCCGTTCTTACGCATATATATTCAGTTCTTACACATATATATTCAGTTCTTACGCATATATATTCAATTCATACGCATATATGTTCAGTTCTTACACATATATTCCGATCTTACGCATATATATTCAGTTCTTACGCATATATATTCAGTTCTTACACATATATATTCAGCTCTTACACATATATATTCAGTTCTTACACATATATATTCAGTTCTTACACATATATATTCAGTTCTAACACATATATATTCAGTTCTTACACATATATATTCAGTTCTAACACATATATATTCAGTTATTACGCATATATTCAGTTCTTACGCATATATTCAGTTCTTACGCATATATATTCAATTCTTACGCATATATGTTCAGTTCTTACACATATATTCCGATCTTACGCATATATATTCAGTTCTTACGCATATATATTCAGTTCTTACACATGTATATTCAGCTCTTACACATATATATTCAGTTCTTACACATATATATTCAGTTCTTACACATATATATTCAGTTCTTACACATATATATTCAGTTCTTACACATATATATTCCGTTCTTACGCATATATATTCAGTTTTTACACATATATATGCAGTTCTTACACAAATATATTCAGGTCTTACACATATATATTCAGTTTTTACGCATATATTCAGTTCTTAAACATATAATCAGTTCTTACACATATATATTTAATTCTTACGCATATATGTCCAGTTCTTACACATATATATTCAGTTCTTACGCATATATATTCAGTTCTTACACATCAATATTCAGTTCTTACACATATATATTCCGTTCTAACACATATATATTCAGTTCTTACACATATATATTCAGTTCTTACACATATATATTCCGTTCTAACGCATATATATTCAGTTCTTACACATATATATGCAGTTCTTGCACAAATATATTCAGTTCTTACACATATATATTCAGTTCTTACGCATATATTCAGTTCTTACGCATATATTCAGTTTTTACGCATATATATTCAATTCTTACGCATATATGTTCAGTTCTTACACATATATTCCGATCTTACGCATATATATTCAGTTCTTACGCATATATATTCAGTACTTACACATATATATTCAGTTCTTACACACATATATTCAGTTCTTACACATATATATTCAGTTCTTACGCATATATTCAGTTCGTACGCATATATTCAGTTCTTACGCATATATTCAGTTCTTACGCATATATATTCAGCTCTTACACATATATATTCAGTTCTTACACATATATATTCAGTTCTTACACATATATATTTATTTCTAACACATATATATTCAGTTCTTACACATATATATTCAGTTCTTACACATATATATTCAGTTCTTACACATATATATTCAGTTTTAACACATATATATTCAGTTCCTACACATATATATTCAGTTCTTACACATATATATTCCGTTCTTACGCATATATATTCAGTTCTTACACATGTATATTCAGCTCTTACACATATATATTCAGTTCTTACACATATATATTCAGTTCTTACACATATATATTCCGTTCTAACACATATATATTCAGTTCTTACACATATATATTCAGTTCTAACACATATATATTCCGTTCTTACGCATATATATTCAGTTCTTACACATATATATTCAGTTCTTACGCATATATATTCAATTCTTACGCATATATGTTCAGTTCTTACACATATATTCCGATCTTACGCATATATATTCAGTTCTTACGCATATATATTCAGTTCTTACACATATATATTCAGCTCTTACACATATATATTCAGTTCTTACACATATATATTCAGTTCTTACACATATATATTCAGTTCTAATACATATATATTCAGTTCTTACACATATATATTCAGTTCTTACACATATATATTCCGTTCTTACGCATATATATTCAGTTCTTACACATATATATTCCGTTCTAACACATATATATTCAGTTCTTACACATATATATTCAGTTCTTACACATATATATTCAGTTCTTACACATATATATGCAGTTCTTACACAAATATATTCAGTTCTTACATATATATATTCAGTTCTTACGCATATATTCAGTTCTTACGCATATATTCAGTTCTTACGCATATATATTCAATTCTTACGCATATATGTTCAGTTCTTACAAATATATTCCGATCTTACGCATATATATTCAGTTCTTACGCATATATATTCAGTTCTTACACATGTATATTCAGCTCTTACACATATATATTCAGTTCTTACACATATATATTCAGTTCTTACACATATATATTCAGTTCTTACACATATATATTCAGTTCTTACACATATATATTCCGTTCTTACGCATATATATTCAGTTTTTACACATATATATGCAGTTCTTACACAAATATATTCAGGTCTTACACATATATATTCAGTTCTTACGCATATATTCAGTTCTTACGCATATATTCAGTTCTTACGCATATATATTCAATTCTTACGCATATATGTTCAGTTCTTACACATATCTTCCGATCTTACGCATATATATTCAGTTCTTACGCATATATATTCAGTTCTTACACATATATATTCAGCTCTTACACATATATATTCAGTTCTTACACATATATATTCAGTTCTTACACATATATATTCAGTTCTAACACATATATATTCAGTTCTTACACATATATATTCAGTTCTTACACATATATATTCCGTTCTTACGCATATATATTCAGTTCTTACACATGTATATTCCGTTCTAACACATATATATTCAGTTCTTACACATATATATTCAGTTCTTACACATATATATTCAGTTCTTACACATATATATGCAGTTCTTACACAAATATATTCAGTTCTTACGCATATATATTCAATTCTTACGCATATATGTTCAGTTCTTACACATATATTCCGATCTTACGCATATATATTCAGTTCTTACGCATATATATTCAGATCTTACACATGTATATTCAGCTCTTACACATATATATTCAGTTCTTACACATATATATTCAGTTCTTACACATGTATATTCCGTTCTAACACATATATATTCAGTTCTTACACATATATATTCCATTCTTACGCATATATATTCAGTTCTTACACATATATATTCCGTTCTTACACATATATATTCAGTTCTTACGCATATATTCAGTTCTTACACATATATATTCCGTTCTTACACATATATATTCCGTTCTTACACATATATATTCAGTTCTTACACATATATATTCAGTTCTTACGCATATATTCAGTTCTTACGCATATATTCAGTTCTTACGCGTATATATTCAAATCTTACGCATATATGTTCAGTTCTTACACATATATTCCGATCTTACGCATATATATTCAGTTCTTACGCATATATATTCAGTTCTTACACATATATATTCAGCTCTTACACATATATATTCAGTTCTTACACATATATATTCAGTTCTTACACATATATATTCAGTTCTACACATATATATTCAGTTCTTACACATATATATTCAATTCTTACGCATATATATTCCATTCTAACACATATATATTCCATTCTTACACATATATATTCCGTTCTTAAGCATATAAATTCAGTTCTTACCCATATATATTCAGTTCTTACGCATATATATTCAGTTCTTACGCATATATATTCAGTTCTTACACAAATATATTCAGTTCTTACACATATATATTCAGTTCTAACACATATATATTCAGTTCTTACACATATATATTCAGTTCTTACACATATATATTCCGTTCTTACACATATATATTCCGTTCTTACGCATATATATTCAGTTCTTACACATATATATTCAGCTCTTACAAATATATATTCAGTTCTTACACATATATATTCATTTCTTACACATATATATTCAGTTCTACACATATATATTCAGTTCTTACACATATATATTCAGTTCTTACCCATATATATTCCGTTCTAACACATATATATTCATTTCTTACAAATATATATTC
>JAWPHD010025276.1:0-16775 GCA_037043455.1 Cyrtodaria siliqua
ATGGCGCCTAACAGGCATGAACATGCCAGGCTCATCTTCCATGTACATCAAGATAAAATATGGAAAATGGGCCTAGAACCTTCTCACCCTGAACTGCAGAGTTGCTGCAAATTCTATCGTAGAAACTCCATTTACGCTGGAGCCACGTTATTGTTTTTCTGCCACTACTCTTTTGATGCGAGCGAGATAGCACCTGAAACAGTGCAGGGATCATGATGAAAACCTTTAATGAACATGAACAAAAAATGATAAAATGAACATGAATCTGCAGTGGCCCTATTCTTTGCCCAGTGACCAAACGAGGGGCCCCCGGGAACCACATGTAAATTATATGGAATTTGGTGTTTTGGAGTTACATGATAAATACTTCTCACAGTCGTATCTATCTACTATTGCATTTATTAACCTCGTTGAATAAAATTTATATGACGCTTGGTATAGTCTTGCATCGTATCACTTTCTCCGACTTGTTTTAATAAATTAATAACAGATCCTCTACTTATATTACTATGTAGCACAGTTTATAATTTAGTTTTCAACTTCTTTAAAAATAATGAATGAATGAATGTTGTTTTACAACCTTTTAACAGCTTAGGTCATATCGGGTTGGAATGGGAAATGGTGAAGAGCAAACATGACAATAATGGAGGTGAAGATGATTACTGGGAATGATTATCATGTTCCTGATCCCATTCAATTCAGAACCATGGTATTCTGTTTCCGGTTTCCATTGGGAGAATTCTACCTCCTGTTGGAAATGACAGCTGGCTATTTCTTCAGCCCATCGCCAACTGGGGCCATATTAAAATATAAAATTAGCTTTTAAGCTTCTAGAGAATTGCAGTTTGATGAAGATCCTACCATCTGACAGGCAAAAACAAATATAACTTAAGAGTTTTTTTTTATAGTCAAAACAGATGACTCCCCCACAGGGGAAAGGCCATAAATCTGCAAAACATCATTAAACTGAAACACAATGAAGATATGCGCAACTAGGCTTGGCAATAATCATTTCTACCAAGTTTTTTTGAAATCTGACCAGGGGATCAGGAGAACTAGTTTGTGTATTAAAACCTTTAAAGGACCATAACTCCACCAAAAATCATTCAAAAGGAACAAGGCGAAGACATGCACAACTAAGCTTGGTACTGATCATCCCTGCAAAGTTTCATTGAAATCCGGCTATGGGTTCAGGAGAACTAGTTCGGACAAGGTCTGTGACATACAGACAACAGACAGCACAAAAACAATACGTCTCCCTTCCACAAAGTGTTAATACATGTTAATTCATAGTAACCTGAAATGCTTACTGTAAGAATATGACCACTATCACAAACATGTCTATTTTCAGCCTCGCCTCAGTGGCCATCTTGGACTTGCAGGACGTTAAATTGCATTTAACTAACACGACTGAAAAATATGTTCCTGTGAAGTTTCTTTTAATGCCTTCAAGTAGTTTTTGAAGAGCAGAGATCACACAAAAACCAGACAAAATTACAGACCGACTACTGATGACAGAGCAGAGATCACACAAAAACCAGACAAAATTACAGACCGACTACTGATGACAGAGCAGAGATCACACAAAAACCAGACAAAATTACAGACCGACTACTGATGACAGAGCAGAGATCACACAAAAACCAGACAAAATTACAGACCGACTACTGATGACAGAGCAGAGATCACACAAAAACCAGACAAAATTACAGACCGACTACTGATGACAGAGCAGAGATCACACAAAAACCAGACAAAATTACAGACCGACTACTGATGACAGAGCAGAGATCACACAAAAACCAGACAAAATTACAGACCGACTACTGATGACAGAGCAGAGATCACACAAAAACCAGACAAAATTACAGACCGACTACTGATGACAGAGCAGAGATCACACAAAAACCAGACAAAATTACAGACCGACTACTGATGACAGAGCAGAGATCACACAAAAACCAGACAAAATTACAGACCGACTACTGATGACAGAGCAGAGATCACACAAAAACCAGACAAACTTACAGACAGACTACTGATGACATCCAACGTGCCATTTCATTAGCTCAGTTGATCTTCAAACAGTAGAGCTAAAATTTACTATATTTCTTTTATTAAAAATTATCTAATATGTTTAATGACAAACCGGGTTGAAGTCAGAAAAAGTAAACAAGTTTAAGTGCTGTAAACAACAGTTATTTCTGCGGCATATATCACAGATAAGATAGTTTTGGAATTCTACAGTTTTATTTAAATAAAATATCAAAAGCATATAAAAACTACAATTGCCTGCAACAATGTTATTTGCATACAATTTCTCCCGAACATGATTAAATCCAGTTAAACATTTTGATTAATTAACCAATTATGGAATTCATCTTAAATAAATACAGAAATATTGCTAAATTTGTAAGTTTTTATCTTCTCCAGATACACACATCTAAAACTCTATGTATAAATAACTATCACTGAACATCAAAACTGAATTGTATTGATGCAAAATGCAAATTTGCACATATCGAAATTTATTTCTCATTTTTCCAATTTACCAAGTATTTGGTGAATCAAATTTCTATTTTGCATCCATTAATTAAACAAATGAGAACATATTTAATTATATTCTCATTTTTGTAACTCACTAATTACTTAGTAATCAAACTGAAATTACATTAATTAATAAGTAAATGAGCACATATTTAAAAAATTTAACTCCAATCTACCAATTATTTGGTTCAAATTAAAATTTCCATTCATTCATTAAGAATGTAAGTAGATGTATTAATCAGTCATCATTAAAATCATCATTCAAATTTTCACAAGAGGACCTCAGGGTTGATTAGCCCTGCACTTTCGGAGTACCATCACTTAATACAGTATATGGTAACTGGTTATAAATTCTCTAGATACAGGTATGTCCAGTTTCTGCTTGTTTTGATTTCACTTATACCTAAACATTTTAGAATTATTTTATATTTAGAAATGTGTGATTCTTGGTTTCAAGAAACTCATTACCCAGTGAGAGATACAAACACGTTACACTCTGAGAGATACAAACAGTCTAAATCTCTTTTTTACAGAAATATATGTACTCAATCAGTTTTAAGAACTGGCTGAGAGAAAAATATGTGACATCACAATACTAGAAAGTGATGTCATAATACCAGAAAGTGATAGACGCAATTATTTTTTAATTGATTTTTAATATGAATGAAGCATTCCGTTTGGTGTAATTAAGCAAAAGTGGAGAGACTCAATCAGTTCTTAGAACTGATTGATTTTCTACTCCACACACAGTTATGAGTTTCTTGAAATCAAGAATCACAAAATTCTAAATATAAAATAATTCTAAAATGAGTTAATAGACAGTCCTAAATGTTGTTAGCTACAACTTAAATGTGCTGTCCACTTTATCGGAGACCATCTTGGCTATGGCCAGTGACGATGTTGCGCCCGGCGAAGGAGAGTTGCGGATGTGCAGGACTCTACTGCCCAGTTCACCGTCACCCGTGTCAAACACAAAGTCGTCAACGAGTGATCCGTCCATGCCCAAGGCCTGTGCTCTCACCCCAGCTGGTCCTCTGATGGTAACAGAAACAAAATTTACAAGTAAACAACACATTAACATTGACTAAACATATACTGAATGTCAAGATTAACTTTAACGCCAATTTAACGCTTACTTAACATCAACTTAACATCCTTAACATGGATAACTTTACAGTGCAGCACTGTGGTCTAGTGGTAGAGCATTGGACCCAGGATTGAAAAGTTATGGGTTCGATCCCCGCCATGACCATATGTGTTGTGTTCCTGACCAAGACATTTATCTGCATTTGCTTAGAATTGGTTCTACCCAGGAAGACATTGAGAGTGATTAAAAGACGTTCAGAGAACTTGCGTTACAATCTATTTAAAATAAATAAGTTTAAACCAACTTAACATCAACTAAACATCAACTTTAACGTCAACTTGACTTTAACATATCTTCGTCAGCTTACTTTCATATGCAAGAGATGACTCAAGTGCATGGGAACGGTTGTCAAAAACTATAAAACAGTTGGCTAATTACTGTTGATTGGTTTGTTTGTACAACAAATTTTAATATGCAAATTGGCCAAGGTAGTTCGAGATTTAGTTTGATTAAATCCCATGATATTTTAATATTTTCTTTTATTTTATAAATATGGCGGCTTTGCTTTTAAGAAAGCTGTCACTTTTAGGCACCGCACCATGTTTGTTTTGGATAGATAAGCCCAGCGATACTTCTATGCTATGCTTAAATAATCTATTAAAACCTTGAGAATTTCCAGGCAGAGAATGTGAGCCTATAAATGTGAAAGAAACAGCACTGAACACGTTTTTCATTTATCGAATATTCCCGTTGCATCCCTTTTAATTTCATTATAGAAGTGAAGTCGCAAAACTTAAATTCAGATGTCAATAAACGTTTATAGAAGTTATCCATTTTAGATTTTTAAAAAATTGTAATTCAATGGAACATTGTCGTTATATTGATTAAAACTTCACTTCACTTTCAATTATGTCAGCCTTAAAATACACTCAAAGATATGCCAAGATACAGTAATCAGAGGTTCTCACAACAAATTTGTTGAGCAATAATTGCCACCATTTTGTTTTTGTATTTATAGTTTAGGGGCACTCAGGGAGAAATTGTTAATTTCTCAGTCTTTTTTTTCCTTATATAAAAACGGTACCATTCCCAATGACAAAAAGTATGGGTTTTTTCCAATCAATTGGGAGTTAAAATATTCCCAATCCAATATATATATATTTTTTTACATATTTTGAGAGAGTGAAACTTTGAACAGAAGGGATAAAATATTTTCTTTTATGTGAGGGTAATTAAATACTACAAGAGAATGTACACATGGTAATGTGTTCGCAAAGTATTTACGCATATTTATTGCTTTTGTTTGATAGTAAAAAATTCCCAATGTAAGTCAAATAACGCGAATTTTCCCAATTAAATGGTACCATTCCCAAAAGAGTGACATTGACACTGGCTCATGTCTATAGCACATTAACTAATCAAAACTCGAGAACTATCTTTTCAACATGAACACTTGCAACAATTGTGCGAGTAACGACAAGTAAGGAATTCTTTTTTATATTTTTCAATTCTCTTTTCTCTTCTTTGTCTCCTAGTTCTTGGTTCTCACTCTCACACCCCTCTGATGTTATCTTACCTGATTACATCTGCTCTTTTCAAGGTTGGTACGAATTTTCGGAGCGCTTTCACTTGTGCTGATATGAGGATAGCTCGCCACATCTCCCCTGTGCCATATCTAAAATGCTTCAGTGCCAGCTTACGAAGGCCCCTTTAAAAAAGAAATTTATCAGAGAATGTTACTAAGTTTTTCTACATAGCATGCATATTCGCAATTATTTATAATTATTTGAATAGCTGAAAGAAAATTGTTTTTGAATAATACTTCATATTGCTTCTATTGCACCTACAATATAGGTACATCAGACTTTTTCTAGAAGTATCTTAAATTTAAAAAATGTTCCAATTATGATATAAACTAGAAGGGTGTTCCATGAAACACTTGTGTCACCTGCCATGTGCTTATTTCAGCAAGTACAATCTAACTATAAAGTTTGAAGACGGGGTGCAACCTTCATGCATTATGGAGCAGATTTCTTTTTAAACTGTTAAAGTTTCTGAAAAGGTGCATAAATCTGCATTGGATAATTGATAAGGAAGAACTGTTTAAAGATCATGGGTCAATGTTTTACCAAGTTAGCTAGGTTAGGTTGCAGGTTAAAGTTTTATGAAAGTGGGTATAACTCTGCCAAAAGAAAAATCAGAGTTATTGGACATATTTAACAATATTCCTTGGGTTAAGATGAAGATGTGTGGGAAGTTTCAGGAACATAGGTCAAATAGTTTTCAAGTTATGGTCATGCTACGCAGACGACACAAAAATGACATCTCAATCAAAACATGTGTTGTTCATGTTAAAAATTTGAAATCATACATTTGAATGAAATTGGGCATTCAGTGGTGTAAGGGAATGCAGCCACACAGGCAAACATTCATGATTATTTAGAGTTCTGAAAAACTTGGAAAAAGGAGAAAGAATTATCACAAACGGACGATTAACAAAGAAGATATGACCATATGAAGGTTGTTCTAAAATGGATATGGGAGCCGCCATTTTGAAACTTTGACGTCATAATTCTAAACTACCATATATGTTATACTGATCAATATCATTTAAAGCAAAGAAAATCACTGCAAATGAATGAAAAATCCTTTACTGGTCATATAATGCATTATTACCCCCGAAGTATACATATCTGACATACAGTTGCTGTACTTCTTTTCATGTATCAGTAAATTATCATACTGATAAAATTCCTCCACATATGACGATGGCATAGCTCTCAAAATGGTGGCTTCCAAATCTATTCGTACAGAAGCTTCAAATGACCATAACTTATTCATCATCCGACTTTGAGAATTCTTTTTACCCTTTACCAAGTTTCTCAGATCTCTCAAGAACAAAGATTTTTTGGCTGAATGGATACATTCCCTTTAAATCAAACCTGGTGCATAATGCAGGATAGCACAATTTACTGTGCAGAATGAATTGCTTGTATAAATGAAGAAATCATTTTAAGGCTTATTCATTATGATTTGGTCCTTTAGAATAGAAAATATTGTTATTCAACAACTTAATGTTGGACCCCTACACTCCCAATGAAAAGCCTGATGTACCGTCCTTAAACCTGAGGTAGAATAACGAAGAACAATTAAAAACTTCAAATTAGATTTCCTTTTATATAATTGTATGCAAGCAGGTTTGAAGTCAAATACAGTACATTGGGTAGTAAAGGATCACTATGGTTAAAAGAGTAAATTTAAAACTAAAGGAAACTTTCAAGACAGTTTCTTACTAGATTCTGCTCTCTCAGCAATATGCTAACCAAAATTATTATTAACTATGCCTTATACTTGTGTTAGTTAACTGTTGAAAATCTGCCATTTTGCCTGTTAACGGAATCAATGTCCCTAAAAGTTTAAAACTCCAAATCATGAATCTTTTGATGATCAGCCCTGAGCATTTTACACCAAAGTGTATTAAAAAAAACATCTGTTCATTTTTTATTTCAACTCTATTGTTTTTTCATTTAAAAAAAACACATCCTTCAGGCAGTAACGGATCACTTTTCTTGATAGGTGCTACACTAAGTGGGTAATTACTCAAGGAAATATGTGCCGAATCTTTGCGCTAATGTATAGTTGTATGCTTATATGATCAATCTTCAAATATGGAAAATTTCATAAAATCGGCTACTACCGATGATCCGCTACTACCGCAAGCACTGTAATAATGGATTAATACAATGTGGTGTAATGCTTGCTAAATACTTCAAAATTACCGGGTGTTCCCTTTAACTGCTCATTATTAAGGTTACCTTATTTCCCATAATAAGCGTGTACTCCCCTAACAGAATAGAAGATATTTTGTATCTAAAATCTGCCCCCAAAAAACAAAAAAAATATTTTTTTTAACGTTTTAGAAGAGCACCCCCTTGAAATCTTGCGTAAAACCCGGGCATTACTATCAGGGGAAATATGGTAGAAGAGGAGTTTCTATCAGAGAGAAAAAGGGGATACAGAAGAGGATATGTGCAAATCAGGGATCCTTCCTACTTGTATTACCCACAGGTAGCAGTCACATGACTTGCTCGTTTACCCAGAACCCACTCAGTAAAAAGTTGAAAGGTATTGTAAGGAATGTGCTTTACACGGAAAAAACACACTATCTGGTCGCATACCAAACATATCTGGTCGCATACCAAACATATCTGGTCACAAACCAAATATACCTGGTCGCATACCAAACATACCTGGTTGCATACTGCACATACCTGGTAGCATACCGAACATACCTGGTCACATACCAAACATACCTGGTCAAATACCAAACATACCTTGTCACATACCAAACATATCTGGTTGTATACCAAACATATTTGGTTGCATACCAAACATACCTGGTCACATACCAAACATATCTGGCTGCATACCAAACTGATCTGGTCGCACACCAAACTTATCTGGTCACATACCAAACATATCGTCGCATACCAAACATAGCTGGTCGCATACCAAACATAGCTGGTCGCATACCAAACTTATCTGGTCGCATACCAAACATATCTGGTCGCACACAATACATACCTGGTTGCATACCAAACATATATGGTTGCATACCGAACATATCTGGTCCACATATCAAACTTACCTGGTCACATATGAAACATATCTGGCTGCATACCAAACTTATCTGGTCGCATACCAAACTTATCTGGTCACATACCAAACATATCTGGTCGCATATCAAACATACCTGTTCATATACAAAACATACCTGGTCACATACCAAACATATCTGGTTGCATACCAAGTATATGTGGTCGCATACCAAACATATCTGGTAGCATGTTTTCAAATTTGATATAAACACAAAGAAAGCAAATAAAAGCCATAAAAACCTTTTTTTTTGTCAAAGCATTTAATTTTACATTCACTCCAGCGTACCTGTGCCTGAGGGCATCTATGGTGTCTCGAAGGTTAAAATCGAACAGGTTATATCCCTCCCTCTTGAATGCAAGGACGGCAGATGGTCCCAGCCAGACGCTACCATCCATACGTGGGGTGAAGTGAACACCAAGGAACGGCAGGGCGGGGTTGGGTACCTGCAGTGGAATAAGAGGTTCTCACAATATACACATACACCTGTATTATTATTAATGTAAGAAAATAGTGCAATGAGTTCTAAAATTGGTCATTGTACTGGTATTTGACAAGAATTTTCATCAAACTCGACGCTATTATCTTTAAAACATCTGCTGATCGACAGACAAACACTCCATTGCATTACGGTTTTAACTCTGCTGCAGTATATATATATCACAGAGCTAGCAACAACATTTAACTAGAACTATCACTGAATGTGATGAATACCCCGCTTAAATTCTAAGTCAACCAAAGGGCCATAATTCTGTAATAAATTAGACAATGGATGATGCAGAGGGACATCTGTTGTTATGTGTATATGAAGTTTGGGAAAAACCCATTCAAAACGTGATGCAACAGGACAAAAACGTGTTACGGGGCTTTATGGGACGTTACGGACAACGTGGTTCCTATATAGCCCCACTTCACTTTGTGAAAACCGGGGTATAACAAGTAATGCTTTATCCTTGCAGCCTTGGTAGCTTAGTGGATAAGACTCACTCTCCGGCAGACGCATGGGAAACTTCATCCTTCATCTCGCCTCTCTCTACCATAACTTACTTACCGGATATATATTTCCGTTCACCATGTTACTCTTCTCTGGCTTGAGTAGTAAATAATCTCCCCTGAATGGCACAATCCTCGGCTCCCGGTCACATCCGGACAGTTCCGCTATACGGTCTGACTGCAGACCACAACAAGTCAACACGTATCTACACTGTAGTAGCTGGTTCTGGAAAAGAAGAAACATCAGTCAGAAAATGGAACTTGTTCTGATGCTAAATACTGTTTTCCCTAATGGAGTATCTGATTTTGGAATTACATATTAATTTTAGAGTTGAATTTGGTTTTAAGACACACCAACAATTTGGTTTTAAGACACACCAACAATTTGGTTTTAAGACACACCAACAATTTGGTTTTAAGACACACCAACAATTTGGTTTTAAGACACACCAACACATTATATGGCGCCTAACAGAAATGAACATGCCATGCTCATCCTCCATTTAAATGAGATAAAATATGGAGAACGGGCCTAGAACCTTCTCACCTGCAGAACTGCAAAGTTGCTGCAAATTCTACCGGAGACACTCCATTTACGCTGGAGCCACATTTTTTTTTTCTGCCACTGCTCTAGTGATTTGAGCGAGATGGCACCTGAAACAATGCAGGGGTGATGAAGACCTTTAATGAGCATGAATAAAAAATGATAACATGAACATGAATTTGGGAGGTGGGGTTCTACCCTTCTGCCTAGCCTCTAACGGGATATGCAGTAAATCTATTCTTTGCCCGGGAATATCAATTTTAGAAGGGGGAATGTGGAACATTTGAAGAAAAAAGGGCCGTAACTCTTGTCATACATATTTACCAAGCAGTTTTTGAGAAGTTGTTAAAAGCAAGTTATTGCCAGATGGGTTAAGCTAAAAAAAAATGGTGTTTATACATATACAATCAACAAATTACCTGACTTGGGTTCCCAGTTACAGTGATGGGATACTTGTTGCCGTCTACACCCCCTGACGGACCCTCTGGGCGAATAGAGAAACCAGACACTGAAAAGTCAGTGAACACTCTGCCTCCTTTCTCCTCAAAGAATCTGCCGTATGACCGTGTGACCTCCCCATAGTCAATTATACCCGTGTGTGGAGAGTGAACAGCCTTCAGACCCTGAACAAATAAAATAAAATAAAGATTTTAAAAACTGATTCTTTTATAGGTCTTTAGAGAACAGTGCACTGTATAAATACTTATCAATAAAAAATAAAACAAAGATCCAAATCAAGTTTTATTTAAAGGGGTTGATGCACTATTTTCAAACAAGGTTTATTTTAAAGGGCTCGGAAAAACTAGAAAAAAGCTGAATGAATTATCAAAATGCCATGAAAAACAAGAGAGATATGACCTATAAGCAGTGCTTATTTTTCATTTCCAGTGGTTTTCTTTGCTTTAAAATGTATTTTGTCAATATGCCATATATGGTAAAAAGGCGCGATTACGTCATTGATCCAAGATGGCCGCCTCCATTTATGTTCTTTGAAAATTTTCAATCAGCCTTATCTCCTTTATTTTTTATGACACTTTGATAATTCTTTCAGATTTTTTCAAGTTTTTCAGAGCCCTTTTAAATAAGTTGTGTTTGAAAATAGTGCAACAAACTCCTTTAATATGTGAATCACTTCATTTATTGCTTTTTTTCCTATTTGAATGGCAAATGTTTAAGATATGTTCTATTAATTGTGTTACTTCTGTTTGTTTTAATTAATATTTTCTATTATATCTAACTGCTTTTTCATTTTATTAAGTTTGCTTAGCATTACTATAATATCAATTTATCTATAAAAGATCTTTTACTATATTAAGCAAATATGGTTTTATCTTTGTTTTTTATGCAAACATTATATTGTAAACGTATCGAATAACTGCTGTTTATTTTGCCAAGAATTCTGTACAATTATGTCATACTTAGGAGAAGAACATTGAAAGTATTTTACTTTGTTCTAATCCCTTTTCTTCTATTGTGTACACATTCATGCTGTAAAAATAATTAGAAATAAAATATGTTTAGACCAATCAAAAAATAAGCCATAAGTAAAGCTTATATATATTTTAGAAATGATTGTATAAATACTTATATTAATTAAAGGGTGTACATCAGACTTTAGAGGTCTGTGGGTCTGTTAAAGGGGGTATATCAGACTTTAGAGGTCTGTGGGTCTGTTAAAGGGGGTCCATCAGACTTTAGAGGTCTGTGGGTCTGTTAAAGGGGGTACATCAGACTTTAGAGGTCTGTGGGTCTGTTAAAGGGGGTACATCAGACTTTAGAGGTCTGTGGGTCTGTTAAAGGGGGTACATCAGACTTTAGAGGTCTATGGGTCTGATAAAGGGGGTACATCAGACTTTAGAGGTCTGTGGGTCTGTTAAAGGGGGTACATCAGACTTAAGAGGTCTGTGGGTCTGACTTACAATTGACAAATAATGATACTTTCTGTTCTAAAAAGCCAAAACATAAGGAGTAGGCTAACAAAAAGACTCCTGATTTACAAGGAAATTCATTCCGCTCAGTAATATGTGCTATCCCAGGTTATTCGGCAGGGTTTACGCCTGACTTATTCAAAATCTATGGTTAGGTCAAATGTTAGATCTAAACAACAAAGTGCTAACATCATCTGTTGATTGATATGACATTTCAGGGTTTGATAGTAACTTTTTTCAGCAACTTGTCCGTAGGACAAGTAACTTACACAATTTACTTGTCCCCAGTCAAATGTACATGTCCCCGCACTTCATGTAAAAGTGATACAAAAAACAAGATCAATCATGAAAGTGACATTACATTCCCTCAGTTACATTCCACCAATGAAAACAATATGGGTTTTATTTGTCATTTACAATGTGCTCACCAATGTTTTTACATTTTTTCAGTCACAAGTTTTAAAGATGTAAAATTCATTTCTTGTTATAAAATTTAGTTGTTCGTAGGACAGGTCTCCTGGGGACAATCTACATGACACAGGACAAGGGGACAACTGTTAATATCAAACCCTGCATGTTATCATGAATTTGAACATTTTTAATATTGTAGGTTCCTCTACAGAAAGCCTGATGTGTCTCTTTATGCACTTTTCCTTAATATAAGTAGTCATTCTATTATTAAGTCTCTGTGTCTTTAACAAGCCTTACTGAAAGATCAGTCAAGGGAAGACTTGAATGTAAAAGTTGAATGTTACAAAAAAATAATCAAAACCCACTTACAACACAATTTGGTTCTATTTCTTTAATTTCATCTGCTCCTATAACGCGGAGATCTCTAACATTGTTCTCCAGCCCTCTCTTATATAAATTATCTAATCTCGGCACCTCGTCAGGATTGGTCGCCACAATCAACTGAAATAACAAGTAGGGAACACTCATCATTCATCAGCTGGGAAAGTAAATTAGGGCATTCTATAACCTGCATGTTGCGCAAACACAGACACTAAACAATAAACAGTGTCTGCTCAATGCTCACCTTTATATTTTCTAACGTAAAATATAAATTAAATATACCGGTTATAGCCGACTATGTATCTTAATAACAAAATCATATATAATAGGACTTAAAAAAAAGGCACAATAATTTTGTTAACGCTGTCAATGAAAGCACCACTGATTTAAAAAATAAGAGCAAATATGAAAACTTCGCCTTCAACGTTGCCATAAACAAATTTCTCTGCATATCTATTTAGTATTATGTTTGCCTAAACTTTTTATGAGGATTTTACCATTCTTTTTTTTACACTTCAAAACAAAATTTCAGACTCTAAATTTCATTGTATATAGCTGACCACCTTACCTTTCCGCATTTTTTGTACGGGACATTATTCTGATCGCAGTATTCGTACAGGAGATCTAGACCCTGCACACAGAGTTTGGCCTTCAGGGAGCCTGGGGTGTAGTATATACCAGCATGTATCACTCCACTGTTGTGCCCGCTCTGGTGAGGAGCTGAAATACAGAGTTCCTGGAGTAGTACAATTTAAAAGGGACTGGAGATGATTTTGGTGTCATTCTAGGATCAGTGTTATTTATTGAACATACTTTGCAATTTGAAAGTTGAACTGGGTTTTACCGCGTACCAAACATAAAAGGTTATATGGCACCAACAGCAATGATTGTAGGCGATGTCAGCGTGCAAAACGTTAATGATTTACAAGAAAAGCATCAATCATGGGTATCGGAACCTCTGGTTCAGTACCAAATTCCAACCCTCGGTATAACTATTTGAATTGAAACCTTTGCAAAGATTTGGTAAGATTAAAACAGTTATACCTTGCATTGGAATTCCCGATCTTAACCTGAAACCCATGAAAGTTCTACTATTTTCTCCCAGTGAATTGAAAGTTATAAGAGAATGCATTGGTGTAATGGTTGGAATTCTTGCCTTGCAATCACGTGTTTTGGAGTCAAATTAAATTAACAAATAATCTTAGGTTGTGTCAAGCCATCCCAGAGAGAGAGAAAACATACATAGGTGTCCAGAAACCAAGCCCTATTGTTATTGTAGAAAAGGTTTACATGTTCAGAGAATAAACTCTGATACCTGATTTAGTAGTACATCCCCCCCATCCAACAGATGAGGCTAGAGAATTTAGTGTTGGTCACACTGAAGGATATCTTACCAAGTGGAGAGTTAATTATAACTTTGTTTGGAGGTAACTCTTACAAGATTCATTCACAGCTGAATGTAATGGTTAATGTTCCTGTTAACCAAACATGGCTTATACAATATAAATTATATGATAGGAATAAAGCTTATCAAAATTGCTTCTAGCTTGCTTCATTATTTCATGGCATAGACATGGCACAGTCATGGTATAGTCCATGGTAAATCCATGGCATAGTCATGGGAAATCCATGGTACAGTCATGGGAAATCCATGGTATTGTCATGGCACAGTCATTGTAAATCTATGACATAGACATGGTAAATCCATGGCACAGTCATGGTAAATCCATGGAACATTTGTGGTAAATCCATGAAACATTTGTGGTAAATCTATCATATAGTCGTGATAAATCCATGGCATAGTCATGATAAATCCATGGCATAAACATGGTAAACACATGGCACAGCCATGGTACAACCATGAGTGTCATGGTAAATCCATTATTTAGTCATGGCAAATCCATGGCATAGATGCTAGTCATGGTATTGCCATGGCACAGTCATGGATAGTCATGGTTATTCAATGACATAGGCATTGTTAATCCATGGCAGCCTTAAGAATACAAACCTAGTCTGTCCTCTTTCTCCACCACTGCAAACGTAAGTTTGGGGTGCCGCATAATGAGCTCCCTGGCTGTTGCCATGCCAACAATACCACCACCAACAATGACAACATCATAGTCTTTGCTTTCGTTGGAAGTGCTAGTAAACAAACAAAGATATACATGTAAATATATGAAAGGAAAAAGAAACGCGACACGGGAATTTCCGCTGTATATTGTATAAACTACATACTTAATTCCATATATATTCCAAGGAAATCCAAAGATGTTTTGTAAAAAAAAAGTTGCAGTTAGTTAGAGAAAGGACACAACTGTGATGTTGTAGACGTTTTAATCCCAGTACAAGTAGCAAGAAATTCATAAATGTTGAAGTTCCTCTTTGAAAAACTAATCCAGTTCAGTACAGTATTTAACGAAATTCATAAATGTTGTATAAACTACATACTTAATTCCATATATATTCCAAGGAAATCCAAAGATGTTTTGTAAAAAAAAAGTTGCAGTTAGTTAGAGAAAGGACACAACTGTGATGTTGTAGACGTTTTAATCCCAGTACAAGTAGCAAGAAATTCATAAATGTTGAAGTTCCTCTTTGAAAAACTAATCCAGTTCAGTACAGTATTTAACGAAATTCATAAATGTTGAAGTTGTTGTATTTAACGTAAAGAGTTTGCAAAATTTTGCATCCTAAGTTTGCTCATATGCTTGAGCCAAATGCGTACTCTGTCAATAATGAAACTTTGCAGGAATACTATTTGCTGTGTTATGTGTTATTTTAGTATTTTTTCCGAAAGGAAAGATCTTATGTAGCCACGTACCATTCGTTAACAGCAGCATACCGTATTGTTTCTAATTAGCGCACCCGGGGGCGTGACATTTTCGGAAAGTGGGGTGCTTATTAGAACGCTTTTCGTAAGCCAGTACTCATTTAAGTTTCCTTATATAATGCTAAAAAATGTTGTGTTACTGAAATATGGAATTAAATTCATAAGTGTGTGTATACTGTTTCTTGGATTGTAACCACTTTTCTTGGATATTAACCACTTTTATACCTCAAGTTAAGATTTCTTTTTTTTAAAAGTTAGTGGGGGAGCGTTAATTAGAGGGGGAGCGCTAATTAGAAACAATACGGTATATGGTACATACACTATATAGCGGAAATTCCCATGTTGCGTTTCTTCTTCCTTTCAGTATATATTATTACAACTTTTTAATATCATAATCTGAAGTGTGTATTTTCTGCTTTCTATGAATTTATATGGATGTGACATTATGAACATGGAAATAACTGCCATTTAACCATTACAAAAATACATTTATAAGTTTATATATTACTATTAGATATTGTTATCTTTAAGAAAATGTATGTTTTTTAATTTCATAACCAGAAGCGTGTGTTATCTTATTATGAACTTAATGTATCATGTCAGACTGGCATTTAATTATACCATTATAAGAGTGGCAAGGTTCGGCTAGGAGTGGCAAGGTATGGGCTAGGAGTGGCAAGGTGTGGGCTAGGAGTGGCAAGGTGTGGGCTAGGAGTGGCAAGGTGTGGGTTAGGAGTGGCAAGGTGTGGGCTAGGAGTGGCAAGGTGTGGGCTAGGAGTGGCAAGGTATGGGCTAGGAGTGGCAAGGTGTGGGCTAGGAGTGGCAAGGTGTGGGCTAGGAGTGGCAAGGTGTGGGCTAGGAGTGGCAAGGTGTGGGCTAGGAATGGCAAGGTATGGGCTAGGAGTGGCAAGGTGTGGGCTAGGAGTGGCAAGGTGTGGGCTAGGAGTGGCAAGGTATGGGCTAGGAGTGGCAAGGTGTGGGCTAGGAGTGGCAAGGTGTGGGCTAGGAGTGGCAAGGTGTGGGCTAGGAGTGGCAAGGTGTGGGCTAGGAGTGGCAAGGTGTGGGCTAGGAGTGGCAAGGTGTGGGCTAGGAGTGGCAAGGTGTGGGCTAAGAGTGGCAAGGTATGGGCTAGGAGTGGCAATGTATGGGCTAGGAGTGGCATGCATACATAGTAAAATATATATTATCTCAAACTGGGTTTGAGACCCTAGTTGTTTTGTTCACAACGATTTCCTCACATGATACAAAGTCCTGAAGAACTGCTCAACGGAGGGTAGAGCGCCGAACTCCTGATCGAGAGGTTGTGGGTTCGATCGTTATCCTTGACCAAGATAATTAATCCACATTGCTTAGTATTGCTTCTACCCAGGAAGCCATCGAGAGTGATTAATCTAAGTT
>JAWPHD010025277.1:0-16774 GCA_037043455.1 Cyrtodaria siliqua
TAGAACAGGGAGTAAACCGTACCCCTGTTGTCGACCGTGTTATGGTGTGATGCCGTATACTCTGCGTCATTTATCCTTGTTATTGTTTGTTTTGAATGCGTATATTTGGTCGACTATGTTCTGTAAATGCTGCATTTGCTATTCGACTTGATACATAATTCTGTTCACATCTACCATTTAAACTGTTGCCCGTGTACGGGTCACACTGTGTCCAAATGGCTGCCGTGAAGATCTAAAGGATCAAATTGTCGCCAATCTTCCATGCAATAAATGTGCTGCTGTTCCAGTAACATGAAACATTCAAACTACTACTGACAGTATCTACGCTGTTCATTTATCTCATTCATTTTTTCGGGACGAGAAGTCAGTCCTCTGGGACATTGCTAAATAACTTCAGCTTCCTTGGGTAGAATCTGAAAATTCGTAATAGATTTTGTTAACCTATTAAACTAAAAGAGTTCAAATTAAATACTGCACTTGTATCGACTTTGCACGACATGAAATGTATTGCATTTTTTATCTTAAAACTACAGACCCTGTACTTAAAGCGCATGCCTTTTTATGGTCGTGTCTTTATTTATAGTTTCATGTTCACCTGTGCATGGCGAATTGAGGTATTTTAAGCGATGACATTTAGCGCAAGACATCCCTCGCTTTACTAACATGGAGTTGTGTCCATCGTATATGAACCCAGATAGCACTATACTTTTCCAAAAAAAAAAAAGATTTGTTTTCTCGGGACTCGAAGACACGACCTTCTGATTTACAGTTAGGCTAGCTAACCACTGGGATTTATTTAAAACATGGTATGGTCAGTATCATTTATTATAATGAAACAATGACTTTTCGTTCAAAGCTGTACGCTTTTAACTTGATTTGCTTTATTTAAATGGTGTTTACGTCATTTTTAGCACATGTTAGGCCGGTCATATATGATGGTCGATTTTTTTGTGGTCGGGGAATATCTCCACATTTTCCTGGTTAGAACCTCCCGCATACCTCTCGCCATCAGTAAAATCGAAACTTTCTCACTTTACAAATCGAACTCCCAGAGGGACTCGAACTCGCAGTGATGAAAGACGAGCACGTTTTTGATGCAACGTCTTTACGGTCACGGTCACGCAGAAACTAGGAGCGAGTTTCAAAACAATATCTCAGTTGCTTATTTAACAGCTAATAATAAGTTTGTGAACGCGTAAGAGCTACATGTGGAATGTCTAATTTTGGGAGAGATGCTACAAAGTATCAACACAATTCGGCATTGGAGTGGTTACCATTAGCTCTTGACGAGCAAACAAGAGCGTAAGGTACGTAGTTAGAAATCTATTTTACCTGTATATAGGCTAGACAGAAACGTAATAAAATATGCATCGATTTCTGGCTTATTTGTTCTTTGTTTTGTAGTGCGGACCTACGGTGCGTTTGTGTGCTGTTGTTTCTATTGACCATTTTTCTCATTTTTTTTTCTATGTTCGTTTAATGGAAACTTCTTCAACCGTGACTTATATTCATGAGTACAGCGTGTACAGCTTTGAACAACCTAAAAGGAACTAGTCATTATGACTATTTAAAAAGCATTATGTAATATATAGAGTATTGTCTCATCGAGTTGGCTGATTAAAAGATCGAGATGGGCACTACATTTGTTTTGAAGCATATCCATTGCACCTGTTTGCCATACTCTAACTTCCGATAACTGGTAGTTAGAGTATACAAGTCATTATGACAGGTGTTATTTTCAATTAAATGCTTTACAACTGTGCAAATGCAAAGGACATTTCAGCCATCATGCTAAACATTATATTAACCTTAATGCATGCTCACATGAAAATGCTGGACCGACATCCATCGATGTGCAAGGAGACGACATTCTATCATACTTACTTCAAATGGTACTCTGGATGTTTTAGCATAAACACTTCCCCATCAATGTTTAACACATGCTCCTTGGTGTCCAATTCAGATCCTGGATTACTACAAGCGTTATTCAACTTCAACCTCAGCTCTTTAAATTGCACATAGTTAGCCAGTGCCTCATGCTGCAGCTGAAAACGTATTCTTTGCTTTACTTATTATTCGTCATTATTAATATACATAATTTGTTCCCAACTCATAATTCATTCAAGAAAACATTCTTTTAATACATTATTATATGACCTGAACACCTGGCTACAGTTTTGATAATTGATTATTGAATAAAAATTGTATATACATGTATCGTAAAATATTTAATAATGTACAAATAATGAGTTATTGGTTACAATCTACCACTCACTATTTCAGGGTCTAGAACAAGCAACTTGTAGAAGAAACTAATAAACTTCAAGCGTCCACATGCTGTATTCGTCATAAAGCATGGGTATCTTAATGTTGTCTTTCTGTCTGTATTTCTGTCTGTATCGGGATAGTTTGAGTATAAATCGTATATGAACGATATTATTCCTCCATATATCCCATCTAAGGTGATCCAATCAGAACTAAAATATAAAAAAAAGATACAATGATCATATAGAACTGCACGACAGGAAAATAATTTCCGCACTATACAAAACATGAAGCATTCATAACTGAACATTTCAGACGTGGAACTTTTACATCTGGAGGGCTGCACCAAATTAAGTTAAACATGCTCCATGTAGACACCTCCTACGGCACACACTCGTTCTAGAGAAGATTAGCACAATCACGTTTGTACTTTTCCTGCGACCATTCACGACTGACATAAGAGAGACTAGCACTGGTAGGCTGGTATGTTTCTGACATCCGTAACTGGGAACTAGGCAGTGACTCTGCAAAAAGTGACATATTTAAGATCTATATCAATTCGGAGATATTTTACTCCTCTACATGGATAATATTGATGAGACTTCAATCTAGGCGGTGATCCACACGAGCAAACAACACTACTTTAAATTTAAGTATTGCTGGCATTCAGACGCCGATATTGCAATATAAACTGTTAACGGTTCTAAGCTAGTAATATTAGAGTTACCATTTACAATAGCTTATCAATGGAGATGACGAACTGGGAAAACGACAGGCTGGACGCCAGGTAGTTTCAAAACTACACTAGTTTTGTATTTCTGTACTTTTGACTTCGTTCATTATCAGCCACATATTAGTCTCTCGGTCAAAGCCAATATTGCCTACTATTGAGCGCACTGTTTGAACACAGTGTAGATCGGTGAAAAAAAGTGACAACACTATATTAGCACGCACTCTCCTTACCTAAACAACAACATGCCCTGAAAAGCAGGCAATAATAGGCAAAATTAGCCTGGTATAGGCTAAGTAATATATACGTAATTACATACAGAGTAACAAAAGTAACAAAGCTGCGTAATATTGCAAACAGTATTACCCGTGCTCTAAATGTGCTACTCTTTCTTCCTTCGCCAACGATATATCAGAAAACGAGGTTTTCTCTGTTTTTACCACGGTTGTTGTGTCGTCATTTGTTTCAAGAGACGAAGCAGGTGCAGTTGACATTGCTAGATTACACTCATTTGCAGATTTAGTCACAGGTATATACTGTATGGACAAATCAATCGGACGCTGTGTCTTAAATATCATGAATTCTACAAATGTAACTAATAAAAAACGCAAGAAGAAACTTTTTTTTTTGAAATCAAAGCGATTTTTATTCGCAAATGTAATATAAGTATGTTTCGAAAAATAGTATGCATCGTAAAATACCCTCAGTATAATAACTTCTGTTAATTTTCAAGTATTTAGGAATTTAAAATGATAAATGTAAACCTCGAATAATCAGTGTAACCTTTCGATATTGGACGATGGCGTTATTTCATTTTGTCTCTAACAAAAAATATATATATATTTTAGCTGCTTATTCGACTTGCGATACCTTATGTTTAATATATACTTACACAAAGGGATCTATGAATTACATTGAACAACATGTGCATTACACAAAATCGACCTTAGTACGAGTTATCTTACCACAAGGTGCTGCAAACAAACGTTTCTGTTACACTATATTACTCCAGTGCGTTTTTAACTAGATAACAGCGTTAACAAATCTGAGCACTAGCAGAAATCTAGGTAATCGTTTAATTATGTCGTTGCGTTTAAGTTGATGCTATTCGAATAATAGAAACATATTAAAATGCCATATACGCTTTTGCACAGCATTAGCTGTGTGACCTTATCTGCTCGGCGACTTACTGGGATGTCTGAATGCACCCTGACTGGCACGTCGAGATTCCGTGGTATAAGCTATATCACCCCAGAAACCGTAGCCCACCATCAGCACAGAGTATACCAACAGCTCACCACCACTGTATACACCGTACACGTTAGCACCATTGGTTTTACCTGAAAGTGTAGAGCTCTAAATGTACAACAAGAGGGAACAGGAGACAATGACACTGAATCGCTTCTCATACATCTTGTAATCAATACAGTGTTATAAAAACAAAGTAGATGTACAGGTCTAACAGGAAATGTAGCATTCAAGGATCACAGTCAACCATCCACACGAATAGAAACAAACAATAAGTACAAGGATGATTACAAGTTAATACATGTCAACACAAACATAAAAGGGTTGACAAAAGAATGTCAAGCATTGTTGTGGTGGCAGTCTTTTGAAAAGCCTCTGTTAAATAAATAGTTTGTTTTTTAATAAGACTGATTTGAAAGACAACAGTAGATAACGCAATAATAGTTTGGCAGACAATAAAAACGTGCGACAATTTACCGTCTTAAAATTAATTGACGGACATGGCATTTTAACAATAGATGTCATCGGATAACAGAAGCGAAATGACGACATGAATTGGAATTCTCACAGAAAAAAAAACTATTGTTTATTGATTCCGTTTCATATGTTCAACATCAAATACAGTTGCATACGAATTGAGATCACCATAGTGGGTTTCAATCCGGGACGATACGCGGTTGCTTTTACGGTTTGAACCAATCCCATTAAAATCATATCCTAGCTCAACCTTTCATCTAATCAATTTTCATTAAATTCAACCAACGAAATCGCGCGTTTCATATGCACTTCTTCTGATGTTCGAGTGAACTTTACAAAATAAAATCCACATAAAACACATATATCCGACAAAAAATAAAGCAGCCGTGTATTAATGCTGTGGATTTCACGATAAATTCAAAGACATGCACTAATTGTTATGTTTTACATCAAGAATACGGAGAAAATCATGGGCGCGTTAATGTGTTTTGAAAATATATATTCTACCGAGATTATTACGACATTAGTTTTCTAAATAGTATGTCCTAGTATGTCTGTCCCGCTTAGCTCAGTTGATAGGGAAGTCGACTATAGCGACGTTCTGCGAGTGTAATTTTAGTGTGGGTTCAACAAAACGAAGTGGTAAGATTTTTTTGCAATGCTATTGAATTCCTCAAACAATCTTGTTTTTTTGTGTTATTTTACCCAGTAAATAGTCAATAATGGTGTGTTATGTATGTCAATGTTTTGTGTTTTATAAGCTAAAAGTTACGAACATTGTCTCTTTCAATACCGAGCGTAGACTGCTCCACATCGTCGACTGAAACGCGACATGCGCAGTGAAGCAGCAATTTTGTAGGCTGAAATCTGATTGGCTAAATGTAAGGTCAATCTGACGTGACCTCCAATGCAGTGTTGTCAGATCCTTAGTAGTGTAGAGTATCGTAGCGTGATAAAGGGTCTGATTTTAATGAGATTGGGTTTGAACTGATCTGATGCACTGTCCCGGCTCCTCTGACTATTATTTAGCTTACGAAGATTAAAGTCAAATGCCCTCTGTCCTTTTATAATGGTATTAAACATTTAGGTCAAATAATGGACAATATGTGTCTGTTGGATATACCGATCAATGTTCCAGTGTTCATTTTTTTCATACTGAATATGCATGTCACGTACACTTGCATATTGGAACGTCATGCGCTTTTAAACAATATACCCCTAATTGCCCTAAGAGTCCGGTGAATATTTATTCAAGCATCTATGTTACAGTAAATACATTCTGCGCTGTATCAATGTAAAAGTTAACTTGAGGCTCCTCTAACTATCACACCCCAAACAAACAAAACAATACATCAATAACATACCTATAACAATGGACAAGGCGGATGTTTCTATATCTTTGTTTCCATGACACTTTGCTGCTATACCATTTCCTGTTCCTGCCAAGTTTTAAGAAAAAACATTTGTCAACATTTTGAGATATACAACATTTTGCAACTCTACACTAAAACTGCAAATATAAAACTGTATAAACGTATATCAAGTGTTTTAAATTCAACCTCATATTGTCTTACTATGTTTTGACGTCAGATTTCACTTTGCGACAATTAATATAATATATGTAACTTTGTGTTTGTAAAGTCGCGCCTTTAAGGAAATTGCATATGCTACATGTACATATGTGGCACAAAAAACAAACACTATGGCTTTTAAATAGTATAGACGATTAAGATCACTAACACATTTAACAGTCCTTGGACAATATTTAATTTATCAATACCATCTCTCCAAAGTGTCATCATTTCGGCATACCTTTCCTTTCTCCGTAAGTTACAACTTCCTCAAATATCCAAGAGTTGCGATTATTGATTATGGGTTGTATTGAAGAATGATCATGTGATTCGATTAAATCATGTTAATGATATTGCATATAAGATAACGTCCATTAATTGTGTCACGAATTAAATAAACGTGGGATTTAAATGGTTGAATTTTTTGGTACGAGTAATACACGGGCAACCCATTTATTCGCTGTTTAGTGTATTGTTACTTAAGAGTTTAACATAGAGCTATTCCAAAACCTACGATGCGTATTTGCCTAATTATTTTAATCGTTATCTTAACCTAACGCAATACAAGGAATGTCAAAGTTAGTATAGGTGGGGACTATTCAGTTAGGTTTTAATGTAAATGAACGGAAGATTTAGAATGTGCCCGTTTTATTCACCCACCAGCAATTATATAATCCAAAAACATACGACAGTGGCAAATCCCAAGTAAATATAACATGGGATAATTACATATAAGTACATATAACCAAGGATAAGCCCAAGTACATATAACCATAGATAATTACAGGTACAGGTGACACGGATTAATCCCAAGTACATACCACAGGGGATAATCCCAATAGGAATATCAATATTGGGAAGCTCGTTGTCTGGATTGTTGACATTTATATTGGCGTCCGTGGTCATCCTCCGTAACATTCCATTGGCAACCTCATGGTATATACCATCTCCACCCACCACCACTATACTGAAATATATATGAAATATAAATATAGCGGATTTCGTCTTAAAAAGCAACGTTTTCCCCAAAAACTCACTAAAGCCCCAACGCTTAGATGGCACACATGTCTCATTTTGAAATGTACTGTATGTTCTTTCAGAAAATCATACCCTACAAAATTGGTGTGTGTATGTGATGAGCTATAACCCCGGGCGGATGGCATATACACCTCGGGAGGATGGTCTATAACCCGGGCGGATGGCATATACACCTCGGGAGGATGGGCTATAAACCCCGGGCGGATGAATTGAAAAATTGGAACGAAACATCCCGGACAAATCATCCCGGACGAAACGTCCGTGCCACGAAACATCCCTGGCACGAAATGACCCGGAGCCGATGGATGGATGGATGGAGATAGACCGAGATAGTTCGATAGATAGATAGACCTCGGGCGGATGGTCTATAAACCCCGGGTTGATGACATATACACCTCGGGCGGATGAGCTATAACCCTAGGGCGAATGGCATATACACCTCGGGCGGATGGTCTATAAACCCCGGGTTGATGACATATACACCTCTGGCGGATGAGCTATAACCCCGGGCGGATGGCATATACACCTCGGGAGGATGGTCTATAAACCCCGGGCGGATGGCATATACACCTCGGGAGGATGGGCTATAAACCCCGGGCGGATGAATTGAAAAATTGGCACGAAACATCCCGGACAAATCATCCCGGACGAAACGTCCGTGCCACGAAACATCCCTGGCACGAAATGACCCGGAGCCGATGGATGGATGGATGGAAATAGACCGAGATAGTTCGATAGATAGATAGATAGATAGACCTCGGGCTGATGGTCTATAAACCCCGGGTTGATGACATATACACTTCGGGTGGATGAGCTATAACCCTAGGGCGAATGGCATATACAACTCGGGCGGATGGTCTATAAACCCCGGGTTGATGACATATACACCTCGGGCGGAAGAGCTATAACCCCGGGCGGATGGCATATACACCTCGGGAGGATGGTCTATAAACCCCGGGCGGATGGCATATACACCTCGGAAGAATGGGCTATAAACCCTGGGCGGATGACATATGCACCTCGGGTGGATGGGCTATAACCCCTGGCGGATGGCATATACACCTCGGGCGGATGACCTATAAACCTCTGGCGGATGGCATATACACCTCATAGATTCCAACACTTTTCTATGGGTCTGTATCTTATCAATCAGTTATCAATCCGGTCGGGTGGACTATATACATCGGGTTGATGACATATACACCTCGGGCGGATGGGCTATAAACCTAGGGCGGATGGCATATACACCTCTGGCGGATGGGCTATAAACCTAGGACGGATGGCATATACACCTCGGGCGGATGGGCTATAAACCTAGGGCGGATTGCATATACACCTCGGGCGGATGAGCTATAACCCCGGGCGGATGGCATATACACCTCGGGCGGATGGTCTATAAACCCCGGGTTGATGACATATACACCTCGGGCGGATGAGCTATAACCCCGGGCGGATGGCATATACACCTCGGGAGGATGGTCTATAAACCCCGGGCGGATGGCATATAGAATTCGGGAGGATGGGCTATAAACCCCGGGCGGATGACATATGCACCTCGGGCGGATGGGCTATAACCCCTGGCGGATGGCATATATACCTCGGGCGGATGACCTATAAACCCCTGGCGGATTGCATATACACCTCATAGATTCCAACACTTTTCTATGGGTCTGTATCTTATCAATCAGTTATCAATCCGGTCGGGTGTACTATATACATCGGGTTGATGACATATACACCTCGGAAAGATGGGCTATAAACCTAGGGCGGATGGCATATACACCTCGGGCGGATGGGCTATAAACCTAGGGTGGATGGCATATACACCTCGGGCGGATGGACTATAAACCTAGGGCGGATGGCATATACACCTCGGGCGGATGAGCTATAACCCCGGGCGGATGGCATATACACCTCGGGCGGATGGTCTATAAACCCGGGGTTGATGACATATACACCTCGGGCGGATGAGCTATAACCCCGGGCGGATGGCATATACACCTCGGGAGGATGGTCTATAAACCCCGGGCGGATGGCATATACACCTCGGGAGGATGGGCTATAAACCCCGGGCGGATGACATATGCACCTCGGGCGGATGGGCTATAACCCTTGGTGGATGGCATATACACCTCGGGCGGATGGCTTATAAACCCCTGGCGTATGGCATAAACACCTTGGGCGGATGGGCTATAAACCCCGGGCGGATGGCATATACTCCTCGGGAGGATGGGTTATAAACTCCGGGCGGATGGCATATATACCTCTGGCGGATGGGCTATAAACCCCGGGCGGATGGCATATACACCTCGGGAGGATAGGCTATAAACCCCGGGCGGATGGCATATACACCTCGGGCGGATGGGCTATAAACCCCGGGCGGATGGCATATACACCTCTGGAGGATGGGCTATAACCCCAGGCGGATGGCATATACACCTCTGGCGGATGGGCTATAAACCCCGGGCGGATGGCATGTACACCTCGGGAGGATGGGCTATAACCCTAGGGCTGATAACAT
Organism: Cyrtodaria siliqua; assembly: GCA_037043455.1. NCBI lineage: Eukaryota > Metazoa > Mollusca > Bivalvia > Adapedonta > Hiatellidae > Cyrtodaria > Cyrtodaria siliqua. The sequence goes on from JAWPHD010025277.1 coordinate 9,851, forward strand.
AAACACCTCGCGGAAGACACATAAACCTCGGGCGGATGGGCTATAGAACAAAACACTAATCGCTAACACACATATACGTACTGAAACTGTTGCAACTGTACGTAATGTTGTACCTAAATTAGTCTAATGTTCAAAAGCATATCCAACATATTTGGATGCTGATATGTACCATATAAACATTTTACAATAGAGTACCTGTCAATTGTAGTCAAATCATACTTGGATAGAACCTCCTCTGTGAAGTGGGCTCTCTCAGTCTCTGTGGAGTAGTTTAATACAAGTAATAATATCTCATACATAATCCAAGTTTAATAATTATGTATTCCGCTGTATTAATCCTTGTTCGTCAGGTATCTAGTATGTTACACGTCAGGTATCTAGTATGTTACACGTTATCAATATATTTTTCAAATGACATTTCACTGACATGAGACACCACTTAAACTAGCAAAGGTGAGCGTTTTTCTGTTTGCGCTCTCTGAATAGTAATATAAAATGTAACCTAACATAACCTAACATATTTACTGTTAGAATGTCGACCATTGTATCATGTCATTACAAATTGAACTGTTATTTTTAAATGTACACTTTTGAATCTCCGTAGAACAATTTGTACAAACATTAATAAATAAATAAATTATTATTTTATGCATGCTACTAAAACATATATATTTTGGTGGTAAATTATGAGTCTGTATGTGATTGCAATGGTTTGTTACAAACTGATATATACACTAAAACATTCTAATGGTCTGTATAAAATGGCAATGGTTTATTAGAAAATGATACATACACTGCAAATTGTGACGGTATGCATGCCATTGCACTGATTTATTAGATTTGGTAAATTATGACTGTTTCAGTCGGAAGATCTGTGTGCCAAATACAGCTTGCCAATAGATGAACTATTTGTAAAGAGCATCTTGTTTGTTTAAATGATTTAGTTAGATCCCACTCCCCACACACGCACGCACGCACACACACAGACGCGCACACACCTACCTACAACATCCGTGTGTATATTTGCTTCCTGGAAGATCGGTGCCACCGTCCCCATATATTCTTTCCTGGCTTTACCATGTCCGCTTACAGGATTTATAAATACCAGCATCTTTCTAGGACGCTGTTTAACTACACAAAGACCATAACAGTTTGTCTGTATAGGTTACATACAGCCTTCCCAACATATACTCGGTAAAAACAGTTTTGGACCAGGGTATATAAAGTCATATAAAAATAAAACTAGTTGACAGAATTTAAGTATCTTTTTTTAGTAACCAAGGTCTACCCTACCCGGTTAATTTGGTACCAGAAAAATTAAATTAAAGATTTGATTTTAAAAAAATATCGCGAACACACAAAGGGTCTGTAAAAAATGTTGCAAAGTCCATACAAAGTAACAGTTACGGACACATTCGAGTAACCAATAAAAAGATTATTATTTTTTCGGAAACTTTCATTGTAAACTATAATTATTGTTGAATGTTGATCTATTGTGAATTATCAACTGAGATAATAAGGGTTATGGTCGAATGTCATGGTTCAGCGATCATTGTACGGGTTTGAACACTGCCATGGTCCAAAACTTTTTTTTACAGAGTATATATACATTTAAACATGGATGTTTAACACAAAAACATTCAATTTGTACGAGTAATGTTTACACACTTACAAACAAACATTTTATAAAAATAAATGAAGTAATTTACTCATTTGTAGCATCATTGGTTGTTTAGAAGTACGAGTATATGATAAGATAGGGGAAAACAAATAAAATTTATATTTTAATATTTACCATAAACCTTTTAATAATGTAAATACACTATATAAGTGATATAAATAATTCAAATTCAAATTTGCCGTGACGGTCATATTAAGCATTACGAAAGGTGGTATGTGTTTTCTTCTTAAAATTCGAACAAAGAACAGCTTTTGTATTTAAAGTGACTATGTATTACCCACCTCCATCTATCTTCTGCTGCAAGTGTTTTGCAGATTCTATGCATTGTTCACTACTGCCAGTAAACGATACGCTGGTCTTTCGCAATATGTTGTTCTTTTTTCTCATAACATAACAGAAAACTAATGTATCGATGCCTCCTTTACTCTTACTGGCAGATGCCTTTACAGACAGGACGTCACCAATTGGAACTGATACTTCATCTAAACAGCAAATAAAACATAGGTAACTAACAGACTGTTACTTCATCTAAACAGCAACTATTTAAAACATAGGTAACTAACAGACCGTTACTTCATTTAAACAGCAAATAAAACATAAGTAACTAACAAACTGTTAATTCATCTAAACAGCAAATAAAACATAAGTAACTAACAGACTGTTACTTCATCTAAATAGCAAATAATACATAGGTAACTAACAAACTGTTACTTCAGCTAAACAGCAAATAAAACATAAGTAACTAACAGACAGTTACTTCATCTAAATAGCAAATAAAACATAAGTAACTAACATGCTGTTACAGTATGTTACTTCATCTATACAGCAAATAAAACATAAGTAACTAACAGGCACGCAAAACATTTGGATACAAAGCATCAGTTCACTGGAATGCAACACTCTCGACATAGTTGGTGAAATGTCATTGCATTGAAATTATGAATGATATGTCTGTATGCAGGTCTCATTAACAACTGAAAATGGAATAAACATCTTCCTGAATATTTTTATTTGTGCTATGGTGATTTTCAGAAATAGTCCGTAAGATCAACTCAAAATCCGCTAAAAGTAACAACCGCCGCTAAAGGTATCAATTTCAAAGCTAAAGGTAACAACCTCCGCTACAGGTAACAATCACCTCTTCCGCTAAAGGTAACAAGGCTAATGCTAAAGGTAACAACTTTTTTCAACATCTACAGTTTCAATGAAAATTGGTTCTTATAAGTTACTGTGGCACCTGTGGACTAAGCGCTGTTACCTTTAGCGGAGGTTGTTACCTTTATCGTTGAAATTGTTACATTTATCGGCGGTTGTTACCTTTAGAGGAATTGTTACCTTTAGCGTTGTTACATTCATAACTTTAAGACTTAAAATCCATAACTCAAATCTATAATCCAGTCTAGTTCTGTCAAGCGTTTTGTGCAGATTACGAAATACTTATAGCCACACCATATACATAAAAACACACATGTGCGTGTAGTTGGTCTGTATTATATCTCACTGCAGCGTGTATTTTGAAAACAAACTATAAGGTCATTTTACAGTGTTGAGTACAATGCTGAATTATATTGAACGAGTACTCAGCAGACATAATTCATATTTGGACGAGGCGAAGCCGAGTCCAAATACGTCTGCTGAGTACGTGTCCCATAGATTTCCGTATTGTACTAAACACTGTAAAATGACCTCTTGATTTCACATCTCTATGCGTTGTATTTGTAGTTTCTAGCTATATTAATTTTTAATTCCATATTGATATTCTTTTTTTTTTTAGAATATATTTTTTTTAAATAAAATCTTCAATATCATTGTTCAACTTGCAGAGACGAACACCGGTAAGGGAGATGAATCGTGATGACTCAGTGAGTTTAACTGTTATAGTTATCTTCTCATAGTACAAAATACGGAGTACAAAATATGGAATATTCTGTGGGTTTTTTTGTACTCCACATCTATTGAATATATATTTCGAGACTCTAGATACCAGATTGAGTACAATAGTGGAAATATAGGATTGTCACATGGTTAAAAAGACATGAAGAGATTGGTTAGAATTATAGAGGTGTGAAATAATATCTATTAGTCTGTGGCAAGCCGTTTCAACAATCGTGTAAAGACCTAGGTTATTGCTCGGTAACTAAGATTCTTGTTCTCGTCATACGCTCGTATTTGTGCAAATTCGCATTCGATAACCTAGGTTTTCGTATGTAAACTTAAGTTCTCAGATAAACTAGAAGTGGGACACGGGAGTCCCGATTTAGGGCTGTCAGTCGTACAAAACGTCAATAAAGTATGTCAAGGTCATTCTTATTGACATTCTTTTAGAAGGAAAATGTTGCTGTCCTGTAGATGCTATAGTGTATGAAGGTTGAAAGCTGTATGTTTTTTTTCTGCGAAATCGACCCAATTATGAATTGAATTGAATGTTGTTTAATGGTTCATCAACACATGTATATTTAGAGCCACCCAAAGAGGGGAAGGATACATAGGACTCCGGGAACCTGCCCTACTCTTACAATCGAAATATTTATCGTACTCGGAGGACAGACTACGATACACGGGTCCGTCCGGCTTACGTCCCCATCGACTGACAAGGCTAAGGTAATGCGTCAAGTACGCAAGCACACACCGACGGGTTAAAGTCTTAAATGAGTACTAATTGAATTGAGTACGAAAAATAGGTCATTGTCATTCACATTGACCTCGTTATAGTTTGAACATGTGTGCTGTTGTGAAAAATGAACTAAATACACAGAGTTAATTCATGTTAACCGACTGATGGTATGAGCGTGTTGCTGTCATGTACATGTAATTGTGTATGAAGTTTAAAACCTGTTATTTTGCCCTGACTTTTGAAAGAAAAACGCTTTCCGTGCGTTAACTTTGAACACTTAAGTCTAAACTTCATGAAGCGTTATATGTGCATTGCCCTTAGTGACATAAATAACGCTACAACATTTTGGGGAAGTAGGTCAAAGGCCAAGGTCGCCAAGACCTTATATGAACATGTGCATTCCGTGCGATAACTTCGAAAGCATAACATTCACCCGCATAAAACTTCGTAGGTACTTGGGGGAATTCTTGGGAATTTTTTTAAAGGTCAATGTCTTTCCGCATGATAACTCCAGAAGTATAAGACCCTCACTTCGTAAGTATATTGCCATTGGTAAGAGCAGCAACTCTTATTACCGTAATGATCAGAGGGTCAAGGTCAACATGATCTAATATGAACATTCGCATTCCGCGTTTAGTATTTTATGGCTTTGAATATATTATGTAACTTTAACTACAAAACGGACGGTTGTCCTATAATATTAGGTTTCTTCTGTTATGCATCTTAAAATAACGTTGAACAATTTCAAACTTGTTCAGTCGTAGTGTAACGACATAAGTCAATGGTGTTATGGTGTGATTTCTAATGATTGTAATAAAACATGCAACACGTGTTTGCCCTCTAAACAACTATGTTATTTACATACATACTAGAAGTTTTACGTCAAAATGTTTTGATCTAATATTAATACGAACACATTGCTCTGAATTTTGAGAGAGAGAGATAGAGAGAGAGAATTTACAATTATTGTAATAGTTATTAAACTATATAACTACCGAATGAACGCATGTGTGTGTGTGTGTGTGCGTGTGTGTGTGAGAGAGAGAGAGAGAGAGAGAGAGAGGAACTGGTTTTACCGCAACTACTGTACATGTGGGGACACGTATATATTCCGGGGATTTTTTCCATGAGAGAGAGAGAGAGAGAGATCTCTAGAGAGAAAGAGAGAGAATTTACAAATATTAGTATAGTTATAAACTACAACTAACGAATGAACGCGTGAGAGAGAGAGAGAGAGTGGGGGGGGGGGGGGGGGGGGGGGTGCAGGAACTAGTTTTATCGTAATTACCGTAATTGTGGGGACACGCATATATATTCCGGGGACATTTTACACGAGAGAGAGAGAAATATAGTATATATAGTGGAAAATATAGTAGTTGTGTTACCTTTTTTTTGCCATTGGTCTGTATCCAATTCAATAAGAGCGTTGTCATAGTTACAGTATATTCAGTTTTCTTGAGGATAAATGAACCCTTGTGCTCGGACTCCGTTGAGTATTTCACACTTGCTTCTGCCATACCTAATCTAAAATAATAACTTGATTGATGTATACTCTCGCATTGATTAGGTCAATTCATTTTGCTCACAGAGAATCATCCTCACTACATTAATTCACGTGCTGACTGACTGAGATGGTGGGAGTGGGGCAGAGTATGTTTTGCCTTCTCCTCCACCAACCTCCCAATATTTAATCACATTATGTTAATCCCCATGTTTGTGTCATCATGGTCATAGGGCATAAAATTAGCCAGTTTACATTTTATTCAGAAAGTGGGTGAAAGCAAACGAAAACAAAAACACGTTATCAAACATTGGAAATGTTTAGTTGGACCCAAATATCTAAAACGTTCCTACGCCACTGTGAAATTGTACTGCATGCTTGAACTATATATACTATTTATAAACCTATACATGCACAGCTTTATAAATAGCAAAACTACCACCTGGCGGTTCGTTTAACAAGTTTGAGGATCATGTGTTAGACAGGTTGTAAACAACATATGTTTTACTCGATAAATACAGATCTTGTATTTATCGAGTAAAACATAGCTCTGTGGAGCGCTGTGGTCTAGTTGTAGAACGTTGGACCCATGATCCAAAAGTCGTGAGTTCGATTCCCGCCATTGCCATATGCGTTGTGTCCCTGAGCAAGACACTTTATCTGCATTGTTTAGTACTGGTTCTACCCAGGAAGACATCGAGAGTGATTCAAATAAGTTCATAGAGCTTTCGTTACAATCGATGTAAAAAAGATAAGTTTAAACTAAATACAGATCTTATTATTTGTATTATAAGTTTCAAGGCACTATATTGCCAAATAATGTACAAATATCTACTTCTGTTGAGGTCAATGGTAAAAACTATTGATCCAAGGGAATGGCTATTTACCCGCAAGTGAACTATTGCCCGAGACGAAGTCAATGTCAATAGTTCACCGTTCAAGGTCAATAGTCATTCATAAAAAAAATATGTTATCGGTTTTGAGACTGTACTAAAATAATCAAGTTGAACGTATCTTACCACTACGGGTTGTATTGGAATTTGGTTGGTTACTTGAATACTTAAAACACCCGGATTGAACGATAATGTTCCTGATAACAACTCTCTCTATTCGTCCACGTTCGTCATG
>JAWPHD010025278.1:0-16771 GCA_037043455.1 Cyrtodaria siliqua
TATATTCAGTTCTTACGCATATATTTTCAGTTCTTACAAATATATATTCAGTTCTTACGCATACATTTTCAGTTCTTACGCATATATATTCAGTTCCTACGCATATATATTCAGTTCTTACGCATATATATTCAGTTCTTACGCATATATATTAAGTTCTGACGCATATATATTCAGTTCTTAGGCATATATATTGAGTTCTTACGCATATATATTGAGTTCTTAAGCATATATATTCTGTTCTTACGCATATATTCAATTCTTACGCATATATATTCAGTTCTTACGCGCATGTATATTCAGTTCTTACACATATATATTCAGTTCTTACACATATATATTCAGTACTTACGCATATATATTCAGTTCTTACGCATATATATTCAGTACTTACACATATATATTCATTTCTTACGCATATATATTCAGTTCTTACGCATATATATTCAGTTCTTACACATATATATTCAGTTCTTACGCATATATATTCAGTTCTTACGCATATATATTCAGTTCTTAGGCATATATATTCAGTTCTTACGCATATATATTCAGATCTTACGCATATATATTCAGTTCTTACGCATATATATTCAGTTCTTTCGCATATATATTCAGTTCTTACGCATATATATTCAGTTCCTACGCATATATGTTCAGTACTATCGCATGTATATTCAGTTCTTATACAAATATATTCAGTTCTTACAAATATATATTCAGTTCTTACGCATATATATTCAGTTCTTACACATATATATTCCAATATTACGCATATATATTCCGTGCTTACGCATATATTCAGTTCATACGCATATATATTTCGTTCTTACGCATATATATTCAGTTCTGACGCATATATATTCAGTTCTTACACATATATATTTCGTCCTTACGCATATATATTCCGTACTTACGCATATATTCAGTTCTTACGCATATATATTCCGTTCTTACGAATATATATTCAGTTCTTACACATATATATTCAGTTCTTACACATATATATTCCGTTCTTACACATATATATTCCGTTCTTACGCATATATATTCCGTTCTTACTTACACATATATATTCAGTTCTTACGCATATATCTTACACATATATATTCAGTTCTTACGCATTTATATTCAGTTCTTACACATATATATTCAGTTCTTACGCATATATATTCCGTTCTTACGCATATATATTCAGTTCTTACGCATATATATTCAGCTCTTTCGCATATATATTACGTTCTTACACATATATATTCAGTTCTTACACATATATATTCAGTTCTTACGCATATATATTCAGTTCTTACGCATATATATTCAGTTCTTTCGCATATATATTCCGTTCTTACACATATATATTCAGTTCTTACACATATATATTCAGTTCTTACACATATATATTTATTTCTTACACATATATATTCAGTTCTTACGCATATGTCTTACACATATATATTCAGTTCTTACAATTATATATTCAGTTCTTACACATATATATTCAGTTCTTACACATATATATTCATTTCTTACACATATATATTCAGTTCTTACACATATATATTCTGTTCTTACACATATATATTCAGTTCTTACGCGTATATCTTACACATATATATTCATTTCTTACACATATATATTCAGTTCTTACACATATATATTCTGTTCTTACACATATATATTCCGTTCTTACGCATATATATTCCGTTCTTACGCATATATATTCAGTACTTACGCATATATATTCCGTTTTTACGAATATATATTCAGTTCTTACGCATATATATTTAGTTCATACGCATATATTTTCAGTTCTTACGCATATATATTCAGTTCTTTCGCATATATATTCCGTTCTTACACATATATATTCAGTTCTTACACATATATATTCAGTTCTAACACATATATATTCAGTTCTTACACATATATATTCAGTTCTTACACATATATATTCAGTTCTTACACATATATATTCAGTTCTTACGCATATATATTCAGTTCTTACACATATATATTCCGTTCTTACGCAAATATATTCCGTTCTTACGCATATATTCAGTTCTTACGCATATATATTCACTTCTTACGAATATATATTCAGTTCTTACGAATATATATTCAGTTCTTACGCATATATATTCAGTTCTTACGCATATATATTCAGTTCTTACGCATATATATTCAGTTCTTTCGCATATATATTCCGTTCTTACACATATATATTCAGTTCTGACACATACATATTCAGTTCCTACACATTTATATTCAGTCCTTTCGCATATATATTCCGTTCTTGCACATATATTCAGTTCTTACACATACATATTCAGTTCTTACACATATATATTCCGTTCTTACGCATATATATTCCGTTCTTACGCATATATAATCAGTTCTTACCCATATATATTCCGTTTTTACGAATATATATTCAGTTCTTACGCATATATATTTAGTTCTTACGCATATATTTTCAGTTCTTACGCATATATATTCAGTTCTTTCGCATATATATTCCGTTCTTACACATATATATTCAGTTCTTACACATATATATTCAGTTCTTACGCATCTTACACATATATATTCAGTTCTTACGCATATATATTCAGTTCTTATGCATATATTCAGTTCTTACGCATATATATTCCGTGCTTACGCATATATATTCAGTTCTTACGCATATATACAGTTCTTACGCATATATATTCAGTTCTTACGCATATATATTCAGTTCTTATGCATATATATTCAGTTCTTACGCATATATATTCAGTTCTTACGCATATATATTCAGTTCTTACGCATATATATTCAGATCTTACGCATATATATTCAGTTCTTACGCATATATTTTCAGTTCTTACACATATATATTCAGTTCTTAAGCATACATTTTCAGTTCTTACGCATATATATTCAGTTCCTACGCATGTATATTCAGTTCTTACGCATATATATTCAGTTCTTACGCATATATTTTCAGTTCTTACGCATATATATTAAGTTCTGACGCATATATATTCAGTTCTTAGGCATATATATTCAGTTCTTACGCATATATATTGAGTTCTTACGCATATATATTCAGTTCTTACGCATATATTCAGTTCTTACGCATATATATTCAGTTCTTACGCATATATATTCAGTTCTAAGGCATATATATTCAGTTCTTACGCATATATATTCAGTTCCTACGCATATATGTTCAGTACTATCGCATGTATATTCAGTTCTTACACAAATATATTCAGTTCTTACACATATATATTCAGTTCTTACGCATATATATTCAGTTCTTACACATATATATTCCAATCTTACGCATATATATTCCGTGCTTACGCATATATTCAGTTCATACGCATATATATTTCGTTCTTACGCATATATATTCCGTTCTTACGCATATATTCAGTTCTTCCGCATATATATTCCGTTCTTACGAATATATATTTAGTTCTTATGCATATATATTCAGTTCTTACGCATATATATTCAGTTCTTACGCATATATATTCAGTTCTTACGCATATATATTCAGTCCTTTCACATATATATTCAGGTCTTACGCATATATATTCAGTTCTTACGCATATATGTTCAGTTCTTACGCATGTATATTCAGTTCTTACACATATATATTCAATTCTTACACATATATATTCAGTTCTTACACATATATATTCAGTTCTTACACATATATATTCAGTTCTGACGCATATATATTCAGTTCTTACACATATATATTTCGTCCTTACGCATATATATTCCGTACTTACGCATATATTCTGTTCTTACGCATATATATTCCGTTCTTACGAATATATATTCAGTTCTTACACATATATATTCAGTTCTTACACATATATATTCAGTTCTTACACATAAATATTCAGTACTTACACATATATATTCAGTTCTTACACATATATATTCCGTTCTTACGTATATATATTCCGTTCTTACTTACACATATATATTCAGTTCTTACGCATTTATCTTACACATATATATTCAGTTCTTACACATATATATTCAGTTCTTACACATATATATTCAGTTCTTACGCATATATATTCCGTTCTTACGCATATATATTCAGTTCTTACGCATATATATTCAGCTCTTTCGCATATATATTCCGTTCTTACACATATATATTCAGTTCTTACACATATATATTCAGTTCTTACGCATATATATTCAGTTCTTACGCATATATATTCAGTTCTTTCGCATATATATTCCGTTCTTACACATATATATTCAGTTCTTACACATATATATTCAGTTCTTACACATATATATTTATTTCTTACACATATATATTCAGTTCTTACGCATATGTCTTACACATATATATTCAGTTCTTACAATTATATATTCAGTTCTTACACATATATATTCAGTTCTTACACATATATATTCATTTCTTACACATATATATTCAGTTCTTACACATATATATTCTGTTCTTACACATATATATTCAGTTCTTACGCGTATATCTTACACATATATATTCAGTTCTTACGCATATATATTCAGTTCTTACACATATATATTCCGTTATTACGCATATATATTCCGTTCTTACGCATATATATTCAGTTCTTACGCATATATATTCCGTTTTTACGAATATATATTCAGTTCTTACGCATATATATTTAGTTCTTACGCATATATTTTCAATTCTTACGCATATATATTCAGTTCTTTCGCATATATATTCCGTTCTTACACATATATCTTCAGTTCTTACACATATATATTCAGTTCTAACACATATATATTCAGTTCTTACACATATATATTCAGTTCTTACACATATATTCAGTTCTTACACATATATATTCAGTTCTTACACATATATATTCCGTTCTTACGCAAATATATTCCGTTCTTACGCATATATTCAGTTCTTACGCATATATATTCACTTCTTACGAATATATATTCAGTTCTTACACATATATATTCAGTTCTTACACATATACATTCAGTTCTTACGCATATATATTCAGTTCTTACGCATATATATTCAGTTCTTACGCATATATATTCAGTTCTTATGCATATATTCAGTTCTTACGCATATATATTCCGAGCTTACGCATATATATTCAGTTCTTACGCATATATACAGTTCTTACGCATATATATTCAGTTCTTACGCATACATATTCAGTTCTTATGCATATATATTCCGTTCTTACGCATATATATTCCGTGCTTACGCATATATTCAGTTCTTACGCATATATGTTTCGTTCTTACGCATATATATTCCGTTTTTACGCATATATTCAGTTCTTCCGCATATATATTCCGTTCTTACGAATATATATTCAGTTCTCACGCATATATATTCAGTTCTTATGCATATATATTCAGTTCTTACGCATATATATTCAGTTCTTACGCATATATATTCAGTCCTTTCACATATATATTCAGTTCTTACGCATATATATTCAGTTCTTACGCATATATGTTCAGTTCTTAAGCATGTATATTCAGTTCTTACACATATATATTCAGTTCTTACACATATATATTCAGTTCTTACACATATATATTCAGTTCTTACACATATATATTCAGTTCTTACACATATATATTCAGTTCTTATGCATGAATATTCAGTTCTTACACATATATATTCCGTCCTTACGCATATATATTCCGTACTTACGCATAAATTTAGTTCTTACGCATATATATTCCGTTCTTACGAATATATATTCAGTTCTTACACATATATATTCAGTTCTTACACATATATATTCAGTTCTTACACATAAATATTCAGTTCTTACGCATATATATTCAGTTCTTACACATATATATTCAGTTCTTACACATATATATTCAGTTCTTACACATATATATTCAGTTCTTACGCATATATATTCAGTTCTTACACATATATATTCCGTTCTTACGCAAATATATTCCGTTCTTACGCATATATTCAGTTCTTACGCATATATATTCACTTCTTACGAATATATATTCAGTTCTTACGAATATATATTCAGTTCTTACGCATATATATTCAGTTCTTACGCATATATATTCAGTTCTTACGCATATATATTCAGTTCTTTCGCATATATATTCCGTTCTTACACATATATATTCAGTTCTGACACATACATATTCAGTTCCTACACATTTATATTCAGTCCTTTCGCATATATATTCCGTTCTTGCACAAATATTCAGTTCTTACACATACATATTCAGTTCTTACACATATATATTCCGTTCTTACGCATATATATTCCGTTCTTACGCATATATAATCAGTTCTTACCCATATATATTCCGTTTTTACGAATATATATTCAGTTCTTACGCATATATATTTAGTTCTTACGCATATATTTTCAGTTCTTACGCATATATATTCAGTTCTTTCGCATATATATTCCGTTCTTACACATATATATTCAGTTCTTACACATATATATTCAGTTCTTACGCATCTTACACATATATATTCAGTTCTTACGCATATATATTCAGTTCTTATGCATATATTCAGTTCTTACGCATATATATTCCGTGCTTACGCATATATATTCAGTTCTTACGCATATATACAGTTCTTACGCATATATATTCAGTTCTTACGCATATATATTCAGTTCTTATGCATATATATTCAGTTCTTACGCATATATATTCAGTTCTTACGCATATATATTCAGTTCTTACGCATATATATTCAGATCTTACGCATATATATTCAGTTCTTACGCATATATTTTCAGTTCTTACACATATATATTCAGTTCTTAAGCATACATTTTCAGTTCTTACGCATATATATTCAGTTCCTACGCATGTATATTCAGTTCTTACGCATATATATTCAGTTCTTACGCATATATTTTCAGTTCTTACGCATATATATTAAGTTCTGACGCATATATATTCAGTTCTTAGGCATATATATTCAGTTCTTACGCATATATATTGAGTTCTTACGCATATATATTCAGTTCTTACGCATATATTCAGTTCTTACGCATATATATTCAGTTCTTACGCATATATATTCAGTTCTAAGGCATATATATTCAGTTCTTACGCATATATATTCAGTTCCTACGCATATATGTTCAGTACTATCGCATGTATATTCAGTTCTTACACAAATATATTCAGTTCTTACACATATATATTCAGTTCTTACGCATATATATTCAGTTCTTACACATATATATTCCAATCTTACGCATATATATTCCGTGCTTACGCATATATTCAGTTCATACGCATATATATTTCGTTCTTACGCATATATATTCCGTTCTTACGCATATATTCAGTTCTTCCGCATATATATTCCGTTCTTACGAATATATATTTAGTTCTTATGCATATATATTCAGTTCTTACGCATATATATTCAGTTCTTACGCATATATATTCAGTTCTTACGCATATATATTCAGTCCTTTCACATATATATTCAGGTCTTACGCATATATATTCAGTTCTTACGCATATATGTTCAGTTCTTACGCATGTATATTCAGTTCTTACACATATATATTCAATTCTTACACATATATATTCAGTTCTTACACATATATATTCAGTTCTTACACATATATATTCAGTTCTGACGCATATATATTCAGTTCTTACACATATATATTTCGTCCTTACGCATATATATTCCGTACTTACGCATATATTCTGTTCTTACGCATATATATTCCGTTCTTACGAATATATATTCAGTTCTTACACATATATATTCAGTTCTTACACATATATATTCAGTTCTTACACATAAATATTCAGTACTTACACATATATATTCAGTTCTTACACATATATATTCCGTTCTTACGTATATATATTCCGTTCTTACTTACACATATATATTCAGTTCTTACGCATTTATCTTACACATATATATTCAGTTCTTACACATATATATTCAGTTCTTACACATATATATTCAGTTCTTACGCATATATATTCCGTTCTTACGCATATATATTCAGTTCTTACGCATATATATTCAGCTCTTTCGCATATATATTCCGTTCTTACACATATATATTCAGTTCTTACACATATATATTCAGTTCTTACGCATATATATTCAGTTCTTACGCATATATATTCAGTTCTTTCGCATATATATTCCGTTCTTACACATATATATTCAGTTCTTACACATATATATTCAGTTCTTACACATATATATTTATTTCTTACACATATATATTCAGTTCTTACGCATATGTCTTACACATATATATTCAGTTCTTACAATTATATATTCAGTTCTTACACATATATATTCAGTTCTTACACATATATATTCATTTCTTACACATATATATTCAGTTCTTACACATATATATTCTGTTCTTACACATATATATTCAGTTCTTACGCGTATATCTTACACATATATATTCAGTTCTTACGCATATATATTCAGTTCTTACACATATATATTCCGTTATTACGCATATATATTCCGTTCTTACGCATATATATTCAGTTCTTACGCATATATATTCCGTTTTTACGAATATATATTCAGTTCTTACGCATATATATTTAGTTCTTACGCATATATTTTCAATTCTTACGCATATATATTCAGTTCTTTCGCATATATATTCCGTTCTTACACATATATCTTCAGTTCTTACACATATATATTCAGTTCTAACACATATATATTCAGTTCTTACACATATATATTCAGTTCTTACACATATATTCAGTTCTTACACATATATATTCAGTTCTTACACATATATATTCCGTTCTTACGCAAATATATTCCGTTCTTACGCATATATTCAGTTCTTACGCATATATATTCACTTCTTACGAATATATATTCAGTTCTTACACATATATATTCAGTTCTTACACATATACATTCAGTTCTTACGCATATATATTCAGTTCTTACGCATATATATTCAGTTCTTACGCATATATATTCAGTTCTTATGCATATATTCAGTTCTTACGCATATATATTCCGAGCTTACGCATATATATTCAGTTCTTACGCATATATACAGTTCTTACGCATATATATTCAGTTCTTACGCATACATATTCAGTTCTTATGCATATATATTCCGTTCTTACGCATATATATTCCGTGCTTACGCATATATTCAGTTCTTACGCATATATATTTCGTTCTTACGCATATATATTCCGTTTTTACGCATATATTCAGTTCTTCCGCATATATATTCCGTTCTTACGAATATATATTCAGTTCTCACGCATATATATTCAGTTCTTATGCATATATATTCAGTTCTTACGCATATATATTCAGTTCTTACGCATATATATTCAGTCCTTTCACATATATATTCAGTTCTTACGCATATATATTCAGTTCTTACGCATATATGTTCAGTTCTTAAGCATGTATATTCAGTTCTTACACATATATATTCAGTTCTTACACATATATATTCAGTTCTTACACATATATATTCAGTTCTTACACATATATATTCAGTTCTTACACATATATATTCAGTTCTTATGCATGAATATTCAGTTCTTACACATATATATTCCGTCCTTACGCATATATATTCCGTACTTACGCATAAATTTAGTTCTTACGCATATATATTCCGTTCTTACGAATATATATTCAGTTCTTACACATATATATTCAGTTCTTACACATATATATTCAGTTCTTACACATAAATATTCAGTTCTTACGCATATATATTCAGTTCTTACACATATATATTCAGTTCTTACACATATATATTCAGTTCTTACACATATATATTCAGTTCTTACACATATATATTTAGTTCTTACACATATATATTCAATTCTTACACATACATATTTCGTCCTTACGCATATATATTCCGTTTTTAGAACTTACGCATATATTCAGTTCTTATATATACGCATATATATTCAGTTCTTACGCATAAATATTCAGTTCTTACGTATATATATCGTTCTTATGCATATATATTCATGTCTTACGCATATATATTCTGTTCTTAAACATATATATTCAGTTCTTACGCATATATATTCAGTTATTACACATATATATTCAGTTCTTACGCATATATATTCAGTTCTTACACATATCTTCAGTTCTTACACATATATATTCAGTTCTTACACATATATATTCAGTTCTTACACATATATATTCAGTTTTTACACATATATATTCAGTTCTTACGCATATATATTCAGTTCTTACACATATATATTCCGTCCTTACGCATATATATTCCGTACTTACGCATATATTCAGTTCTTACGCATATATATTCCGTTCTTACGAATATATATTCAGTTCTTACACATATATATTCAGTTCTTACACATATATATTCAGTTCTTACACATAAATATTCAGTTCTTACACATATATATTCATTTTTTACACATATATATTCAGTTCTTACACATATATATTCAGTTCTTACACATATATATTCAGTTCTTACACATATATATTTAGTTCTTACACATATATATTCAGTTCTTACACATACATATTCCGTTCTTACGCATATATATATTCCGTTTTTAGAACTTACGCATACATTCAGTTCTTATATATACGCATATATAATCAGTTCTTAAGCATAAATATTCAGTTCTTACGTATATATCGTTCTTATGCATATATATTCATGTCTTACGCATATATATTCTGTTCTTACGCATATATATTCAGTTCTTACGCATATATATTCAGTTCTTACACATATATATTCAGTTCTTACGCATATATATTCAGTTCTTACACATATCTTCAGTTCTTACACATATATATTCAGTTCTTACACATATATATACAGTTCTAAAACATATATATTCAGTTCTTACACATATATATTCAGTTCTTTCACATACATATTCCGTTCTTACGCATATATATTCCGTTATTACGCATATATTCATTTCTTACGCATATATTCCGTTCTTACGCATATATATTCAGTTCTTACGCATATATTCAGTTCTTAGGCATATATATTCCGTTATTACGCATATATTCATTTCTTACGCATATATTCCGATCTTACGGATATATATTCAGTTCTTACGCATATATTCAGTTCTTACGCATATATATTCACTTCTTACGCATATATATTCAGTTCTTAAGCATATATATTCGGTTCTTACACATATATATTCCGTTCTTACGCATATATATTCCTTTCTTACGCATATATATTCAGTTCTTACGCATATATATTCAGTTCTTACGCATATATATTCAGTTCTTTCGCATATATATTCAGTTCTTACACATATATATTCAGTTCTTACACATATATATTCAGTTCTTACACATATATATTCAGTTCTTACACATATATATTCAGTTCTTACGCATATATATTCTGTTCTTTCGCATATATATTCAGTTCTTACACATATATATTCAGTTCTTACACATATATATTCAGTTCTTCCACATATATATTCAGTTCTTTCACATATATATTTAGTTCTTACACATATATATTCAGTTCTTACGCATATATCTTACACATATATATTCAGTTCTTACTCATATATATTCAGTTCTTACACATATATATTCCGTTCTTACGCATATATATTCCGTTCTTACGCATATATATTTAGTTCTTACGCATATATATTCCCTTTTTACGAATATATATTCAGTTCTTACGCATATATATTCAGTTCTTACGCATATATATTCAGTTCTTTCGCATATATATTCCGTTCTTACACATATATATTCAGTTCTTACACTTATATATTCAGTTCTTAAACATATATATTCAGTTCTTACACATATATATTCAGTTCTTACGCATATATCTTACACATATATATTCAGTTCTTACGCATATATATTCAGTTCTTACACATATATATTCCGTTCTTACGCATATATATTCCGTTCTTACGCATATATATTAAGTTCTTACGCATATATATTCCGTTTTTACGAATATATATTCAGTTCTTACGCATATATATTCCGTTTTTACGAATATATATTCAGTTGTTACGCATATACTTCAGTTCTTACGCATATATATTCAGTTCGTACGCATTTATATTCAGTTTTTTCGCATATATATTCCGTTCTTACACATATATATTCAGTTCTTACTCATACATATTCAGGTCACACACATTTATATTCAGACCTTTCGCATATATATTCCGTTCTTACACATATATATTCAGTTCTTACACATACATATTCAGTACTTACGCATATATATTCAGTTCTTACACATATATATTCAGTTCTTACGCGTATATCTTACACATATATATTCAGTTCTTACACATACATATTCAGTTCTTACACATATATATTCAGTTCTTACACATATATATTCAGTTCTTACGAATATATCTTACACATATATATTCAGTTCTTACGCATATATATTCAGTTCTTATGCATATATTCAGTTCTTACGCATATATATTCAGTTCTTACGCATATATATTTAGTTCTTACGCATATATACAGTTCTTACGCATATATATTCAGTTCTTACGCATATATTTTCAGTTCTTATGCATATATATTCAGTTCTTACGCATATATATTCAGTTCTTACGCATATATATTCAGTTCTTACGCATATATATTCAGATCTTACGCATATATATTCAGTTCTTACGCATATATTTTCAGTTCTTACACATATATATTCAGTTCTTACGCATACATTTTCAGTTCTTACGCATATATATTCAGTTCCTACGAATATATATTCAGTTCTTACGCATATATATTCAGTTCTTACGCATATATTTTCAGTTCTTACGCATATATATTCAGTTCTTACGCATATATATTCAGTTCTTACGCATGTATATTCAGTTCTTACACATATATATTCAGTTCTTACACATATATATTCAGTTCTTACGCATATAAATTCAGTTCTTACGCATATATATTCAGTACTTACACATATATATTCATTTCTAACGCATATATATTCAGTTCTTACGCATATATATTCAGTTCTTAAACATATATATTCAGTTCTTACGCATATATATTCAGTTCTTACGCATATATATTCAGTTCTAAGGCATATATATTCAGTTCTTACGCATATATATTCAGATCTGACGCATATATATACAGTTCTTACGCATATATATTCAGTTCTTTCGCATATATATTCAGTTCTTACGCATATATATTCAGTTCCTACGCATATATGTTCAGTACTATCGCATGTATATTCAGTTCTTACACAAATATATTCAGTTCTTACACATATATATTCAGTTCTTACACATATATATTCAGTTCTTACACATATATATTCCGTTCTTACGCATATATATTCCGTGCTTACGCATATATTCAGTTCTTACGCATATATATTTCGTTCTTACGCATATATATTCCGTTCTTACGAATATATATTCAGTTCTTGTGCATATATATTCAGTTCTTACGCATATATATTCAGTTCTTACGCATATATATTCAGTCCTTTCACATATATATTCAGTTCTTACGCATATATATTCATTTCTTACGCATATATATTCAGTTCTTACGCATATATATTCAGTTCTTACGCATATATATTCAGTACTTACACATATATATTCATTTCTTACGCATATATATTCAGTTCTTACGCATATATATTCAGTTCTTACACATATATATTCAGTTCTTACGCATATATATTCAGTTCTTACGCATATATATTCAGTTCTAAGGCATATATATTCAGTTCTTACGCATATATATTCAGATCTTACGCATATATATTCAGTTCTTACGCATATATATTCAGTTCTTTCGCATATATATTCAGTTCTTACGCATATATATTCAGTTCCTACGCATATATGTTCAGTACTATCGCATGTATATTCAGTTCTTACACAAACATATTCAGTTCTTACACATATATATTCAGTTCTTACACATATATATTCAGTTCTTACACATATATATTCCGTTCTTACGCATATATATTCCGTGCTTACGCATATATTCAGTTCTTACGCATATATATTTCGTTCTTACGCATATATATTCCGTTCTTACGCATATATTCAGTTCTTCCGCATATATATTCCGTTCTTACGAATATATATTCAGTTCTTACGCATATATATTCAGTTCTTATTGATATATATTCAGTCCTTTCACATATATATTCAGTTCTTACGCATATATATTCAGTTCTAACGCATATATGTTCAGTTCTTACGCATGTATATTCAGTTCTTACACATATATATTCAGTTCTTACACATATATATTCAGTTCTTACACATATATATTCAGTTCTTACACATATATAATCAGTTCTTACACATATATATTCAGTTCTTGCGCATATATATTCAGTTCTTACACATATATATTCCGTCCTTACGCATATATATTTCGTACTTACGCATATATTCAGTTCTTACGCATATATATTCCGTTCTTACGAATATATATTCTGTTCTTACACATATATATTCAGTTCTTACGCATATATATTCAGTTCTTACGCATATATATTCAGTTCTTATGCATATATATTCAGTCCTTTCACATATATATTTAGTTCTTACGCATATATATTCAGTTCTTACGCATATATGTTCAGTTCTTACGCATGTATATTCAGTTCTTACAGATATATATTCAGTTCTTACACATATATATTCAGTTCTTACACATATATATTCAGTTCTTACACATATATATTCAGTTCTTACACATATATATTCAGTTCTTGCGCATATATATTCAGTTCTTACACATATATATTCCGTCCTTACGCATATATATTCCGTACTTACGCATATATTCAGTTCTTACGCATATATATTCCGTTCTTACGAATATATATTCTGTTCTTACACATATATATTCAGTTCTTACGCATATATATTCAGTTCTTTCGCATATGTATTCCGTTCTTACACATATATATTCAGTTCTTACACATATATATTCAGTTCTTACGCATATATATTCAGTTACGCATATATGTTCAGTACTATCGCATGTATATTCAGTTCTTACACAAATATATTCACTTCTTACACATATATATTCAGTTCTTACACATATATATTCAGTTCTTACACATATATATTCCGTTCTTACGCATATATATTCCGTGCTTACGCATATATTCAGTTTTTACGCATATATATTCAGTTCTTACGCATATATATTCCGTTCTTACGCATATATTCAGTTCTTCCGCATATATATTCCGTTCTTACGAATATATATTCAGTTCTTATGCATATATATTCAGTTCTTACGCATATATATTCAGTTCTTACGCATATATATTCAGTCCTTTCTCATATATATTCAGTTCTTACGCATATATATTCAGTTCTTACGCATATATGTTCTGTTCTTACGCATGTATATTCAGTTCTTACACATATATATATTCAGTTCTTACACATATATATTCAGTTCTTACACATATATATTCAGTTCTTACGCATACATTTTCAGTTCTTACGCATATATATTCAGTTACTACACATATATATTCAGTTCTTACGCATATATATTCAGTTCTTACGCATATATATTCAGTTCTTACGCATATATATTCAGTACTTACACATATATATTCATTTCTTACGCATAT
This sequence comes from Cyrtodaria siliqua, assembly GCA_037043455.1. NCBI lineage: Eukaryota > Metazoa > Mollusca > Bivalvia > Adapedonta > Hiatellidae > Cyrtodaria > Cyrtodaria siliqua. Next base: position 15,678 of record JAWPHD010025278.1, read on the forward strand.
ATATTCAGTTCTTACGCATATATATTCAGTTCTTACACATATATATTCAGTTCTTACGCATATATATTCAGTTCTTAAGCATATATATTCAGTTCTAAGGCATATATATTCAGTTCTTACGCATATATATTCATATCTTACGCATATATATTCAGTTCAAACGCATATATATTCAGTTCTTTCGCATATATATTCAGTTCTTACGCATATATATTCAGTTCCTACGCATATATGTTCAGTACTATCGCATGTATATTCAGTTCTTACACAAATATATTCAGTTCTTACACATATATATTCAGTTCTTACACATATATATTCAGTTCTTACACATATATATTCCGTTCTTACGCATATATATTCCGTGCTTACGCATATATTCAGTTCTTACGCATATATATTTCGTTCTTACGCATATATATTCCGTTCTTACGCATATATTCAGTTCTTCCGCATATATATTCAGTTCTTACGCATATATATTCAGTTCTTATGCATATATATTCAGTCCTTTCACATATATATTCAGTTCTTACGCATATATATTCAGTTCTTACGCATATATGTTCAGTTCTTACGCATGTATATTCAGTTCTTACACATATATATTCAGTTCTTACACATATATATTCAGTTCTTACACATATATATTCAGTTCTTACACATATATATTCAGTTCTTACACATATATATTCAGTTCTTGCGCATATATATTCAGTTCTTACACATATATATTCCGTCCTTACGCATATATATTCCGTACTTACGCATATATTCAGTTCTTACGCATATATATTCCGTTCTTACGAATATATATTCTGTTCTTACACATATATATTCAGTTCTTACGCATATATATTCAGTTCTTACGCATATATATTCAGTCCTTTCACATATATATTCAGTTCTTACGCATATATATTCAGTTCTTACGCATATATGTTCAGTTATTACGCATGCATATTCAGTTCTTACACATATATATTCAGTTCTTACACATATATATTCAGTTCTTACACATATATATTCAGTTCTTACACATATATATTCAGTTCTTACACATATATATTCAGTTCTTGCGCATATACATTCAG
>JAWPHD010025279.1:0-16769 GCA_037043455.1 Cyrtodaria siliqua
TCAACAATATCAAAATTACCAGTGATGACATGACCTGCTGGAGCATAGCGAAATGTTGATGTGTTACATTCACATTCCTTAGGAGTGTTATTTAATATATCAAGGTCAGCAACTATTTTGTTGTAGTTGAAAATAATATTTCTTATAGGTTATTTATACTTATTAAGATATAGTATTTTTAGAAAACGGCTGACGTGATCCGACTGCTTGTCAATATGGGGTCGGAGAACATGTTGTGTGTAGATTTGAATTATGTAAGCAGTGTTATAAAAGGGATCTGTAAGAATGAATTTATAGTTTGCTTCCTCGTCGATCAACTTAAGTGAAGAAATGGACAGAGAGGTAAGTCGTGAGTGCATTCAAGACTTTTTAAAAATAGTACGTAAATCAGCGACTGGAATAATTTACGTTTGATGTTACCATTACGCCTACGACCATGAGACCTAGAGTTACGCTTTCGAATAGAAAATATAGAAAAAATGTCAATATTAGAATCTTTTGAAATATTTCTTTGTTGATAAATATTGTCATCAAGGCCGAGTGGATATGGTGTCAGTAAGTTGTTCATCCACTTAAGTTCTTCTTTATTTCCAGCTTTTACTTTAAAGCTTTTAGTAGCATCATTATCATACATTATATATTCAACCGGTTGAACAGTAACGTTATTAAAGTATGACCTGATTGACGAAAGTGTTGGTACAAGTATTTTTTAACTTTTTAGGATTACATGCATTATATTTATGTTCACGAAATCGAACTTTTAAAGATCGACCTGTTTGTCCAACATATTGTATACCGCAGCGTGGTGCATTTAAAGTCAAAACATAAATGACGTGAGATGTACGTAAATCAACATTTGAAGCCAGACATACATTAAACATTCTACCATTAACAGCTGTTTTAATGGTGGACTTGCAAGATAAATAATTGTAACAACTACACCTCTTTGCATTGCACTTATTAATAGAGGGAAACACCATGCCTCTTGAATGAACTAAACGATTTCTGAAAGGAGACTTTATATGGTATTTCCTCAAAACAGGTGATCCTAGAGGAGTAACTGAAACTTTTGAGCCATTATTAAAAATCCTGGTAATATTATTAGAAGGAACATGAAACGAGGTTGCCGAAAAAAGATTTAAAGTTGTAAGGCGTACATATGATTTAGTTCTAAGAAATTAAGAGTTATTTTGTGGAATTTGTATTAATTACGCAGAGTGTAACCGAAGAGGTGAACGATTTATTTTAACTGTTTTTACTAATAGACTCATATATGTAATCTAGAAAGTAATACCATTCTGTGAAAAGCGAAATAAGGGCAAATTAATAGTTATTAGAGATTCGAAATAGAATCGTATCAACGATCCATAAGAAATACTATTTGTAAGCTTATGGACGGTTAAACAGGTCGAAAATTCGACAACAGTGTCTAATACTACTAGATAACGAGGAAAGTTAAGGAAAACCCTAATAAAACGGGCCAAAATGTCGATGAGCAAAACAAAATTCAACACGGCATATGAAGCACGCGTGTTTAAGGAAAAACTGGATCAATGAATGTCATACAGTCCCTGTAGGATGAAAAGATAACAATATTGATTGGATGTACGGGAAGAATTTCTACGGTCGCCACACGGCACAAGCAATACTATTGTGAAAGTAAATATAGATATAAAAATCGAACAGGAAAAGCAGCGTTCAAGGACGGCAGTCAACCACAAACACATACAGAAACAAAGAACAAAATCAAAGATGAATAAAAAGCCAAATAAAGTTAGATTGTGCATGTAATGTTATATACATGAACGGTTATGTGCACAGTTTAATCAATTACTCATATCACAGCATATAAACATTGTACATTGTACCATATCAATAACGCTCCATACAAAAATATAACTAAACGTACTGATTCCTCTATATATTGTATGTACTATATGCTGCTGTTAATCGAATGGTACATGGATACGTATACAACACAAAACAGCAAATAGTATTCCTTCAAAGTTTCATTATTGACAGAGTACGCGTTTGGCTCAAGCATGTGAGCAAACTTAGGATGCAAGATTTTGCAAACTCTTTACGTTAAATACAGTACTGAGATGGCTCAATTGTTCAAAGAGAAATTCAACATTTATGAATGTCTTGTTATAAAGCGTACTGTGATTAAAACTTCTACACCATCGCAGTTGTGTCCTTTCGCTATCTAACTACAACTTTTCTTTTACGAAACTTTTACAAAACATCTTGGGATTTCTTTGGATTATTATGCAGTATATACAATATATAGCGAAAAGTCCCGAGTTGCGTTTCTTTTTCGCTTCAGTATATATTCCTTTTCTACCACCACAGGTACCAGTATTCAAGAAGGTTTAGATTTAATTTAAGGACCTATTTCGGGGAGGAGGAGACACTGTGTATAGGTTACTGTAAATCGCTTTTAGAAATACAACTATATTTAATTTTGTTTCAGTTGATGAGGCCCTCTCAATACAGATTTTGTAGGAAGCCAACATATTAATAAATACTGAAAAGTGGATCCCTTGGAAGCATCAAACACAAACAAGAGATATAATTAGCAGACTCGGTTTTATTGAGTCTGTACATGAGAAGTAATGTAAAGTGCAACACCTCTCACGCCTCCTTGTAACGGCTTAAAAGCGATATTTTGCTTTAAACCACAAAGATTGGGCATGATGATCCCAAAGGACAGGAAAGTAATAACACTACTGATTTGTGTCGGGACAATTTTATATTCCCGCCAAACATTCTGAAAAGCGGATCCCATGGAAGCAACAAACACAAATAAGAGATAAAACTAGCAGACTCGGTTTATTGCGACAAACACATAAAAACAGGCGTTAAGTTTAGTTGTGTTTTGGCGTGTTTTCATTATAAAAACAGAATTATCAAAGAGTTTCGTATTCAGTATAGCTTATTGTTAATTTGCATTTTTACTTCTTCACAAAGGTACTGTTTGAAGTATTATATACTTCTATACCCTAGATACTGTTCAACATAACAATGCTTATTCAAAGAGAACGCTTTACTCGGATCTACCTGAGCTTATCCGTCATGAAGCATGTTAGCAGTAAATAAGCGAGCATTCCATGCATTTTCAATGATCATTTACGTCCTTAAAGACATCACACCAGCCTAAAGCCCGGTACACACGGTACGATTATCTCATAGGACAAACCTTATAAGACAAATCTCATACAATCTATGTTATGCGAGTGCCTGGACACACGGTGAGATTAATTTTATGGGATTTTCTGGCGACCTTCAAATAAGTGCATACTGGATCTTTCCAGAATGTAAACGAATGAAAGCGCCTCGTCATACATCTTTCTTGTCGTAATCTTTGTGCGTGACTGTCCACATAACTTCCTCTTCCTCATAATATCCCAGCAATTCATCAATGTTATCATTCGTCCAGGTTCCTGCCATGTTGCCATGTATGAACTAAAATACCCGCGTGTACAAATCTACAATGCATGTAGACCCTATGCTGCGAAGTTTATGTCAACTCTGGAACGCAGTACACCTTGGCCACAGTGTCACCATGTGTGGTTGAATGGCGGCGCTTTTGATCTTGTCTTATGGAAATAGAGCATGTTCTATTTCTGGAAGACATCTTTCAGGTCATAAATTCTGTCTTAAGCCCCTGTACACACGATGCAATTTGTCTCACAAGACATATCTTATACGATAAATCTTACCGTGTGTACCGGGCTTAATCCATCCTATAGAAATAGTGGGGGCATAATTATGATTGTTTTTTTCATGCATTGTGAGAAGTACAAGAATTTTATGCAAAATTGGTGATTGGTATGTACTGTTATATTATGAGGCCCCGACAAACAATTTAAATCCGATTTAATTATTTCTAAATTTGATGTGTAACAGTACCAGCATGATTTAATTTCAATATTTTAGTATTGATTTTGGTTAAGTTTAAGACAACATATATAATATTGTTAATTTAATAATAATGAAGCAGTATACTCCATGTCCACCACCATATGCATGCCATCTTCAGGATGGTTAAAATTGTGTACTATTGATTTTATGAATATTGAGTTCTGCTCAACCCGGGGCTAGAGGCGTGAGCGATAGCTAGCATATTTCACTACCGCTAATGAACAGTCTCAATCAAACCGAGACTGCAATATTTCGTATGTGTCGTGCTCGGCTGTTTCCAAAGGTCCATTATCATACTCTTTTTTACATTAATTGGGTCTTCTAAAATGGTCTCCAAATACAGTCTTTGAACAATAAACTGACCCATCTTAACCAAATTTGATTTCGGTATCCATAGGATGATCGACGTGCGTTGTCCAAACTAATGTTTTCTTTCCAATGACACACAGCTAAGTTTGTTTTTAAAATGTACAGTATATCACCACAAGAACCTAGCCTTTTGTCGTGAAAAATGTTTAGTGTGTTATTAAAATATTCCACTAAATAAGAGTCCATACTGAAAATGTAATTCTGGGGAGTTTTGTAAACGTCAAAACTCCTGATTGTCGATAATAAAAGATGTTTTGCAAAACGGTCTGTTATGATAATACGACTTGGCTCATAATTTTTATCCGAGAAAATATCATACATGGGACATCTGTGGGACTAGAAAGGATATTTTGTCATGATTGTAATGTTGTTTATTGTGTATTATTTCAGTCTATACATATTTGTTATAATAAAATAAATTGAATTTGCAGATTTTACCTTTTTAATCTGCCATATTTAAGTGTTTCTATTCCAAACAGTAAAATGAACATTTAGCAATTGTAAGAAACATTGCACATTGTAGTCTTATATAAAATTATGTCAGGGCCTCAATAAATATTTTCCACACTAGAGGATTAACAAATTTGTGATCGTCTCTAGCTGTGAAATGTCCGTGATCTTTTGATTCTGGTGTGGTGTTTAATTAACAACCACGCAAAAACGTCCTACTTTTCTTATAATAAATGCATGCTTTAGATTGTTAAGCAGGGGATATCTAGCAGTTTAGCAATACGATTTAATTACCTTTTTCAATCGTAATTTCTGGCATAAGTGGGATTTTTAACTTAAAAATGCTTATAATTGAAACGGAAGAACCTCATACAAAATCAGATATCAAAATATATGTACCAAGGAGGCCTAAAAAATCATGATACTCACAACGAAGAGAGCAAGCGACGGTTGTTGGATTCCATTCTCCATTGATCATGCATGTAACACTTGTAACATCTGGCCAATAATCAGGCGGACATACAGCATACCCGACAGCACCAATGAGAATTCCGTTTGGTGTAGAAACATACCCTGAATTGTGTCCCCCTATTACCATCGGTGGCGTTGAACAAGCTGCAATTAAAAGTAAATAAATGGTTAAGAAATCATTTAATATATGCAAATAAACTATGTGACATGCATTAAGTCTGCGTACATGAGTTTATAGGTAGATATATTAACTCACCACTGTCATACGAAACAGTTAACGGAACAAGTAAGTCATTCCCTGAACGAATGGATACTCATGTATAGAACAATATATAAATACATCAATTTGTTATATTACATATCAGTAAACTGATGTATTTTTTATGAGAAAAATAAAACTTTATATTGTCATACATATCAACTGATAATTCAATGTCTGAAGTGATGGACCTACTTTTAATGGGGTTGGGATGGGGGTATGCGTATATAATAAACTGACCAAAACCACAACGTGAATATAAAAGTCGAACAGGAATTGCAGCATTCAAGGTCCAGAGTCAACCACAAACACCCACAGAAACAAACAACAACTACAAAGATAATTAAAAGGCAATATTGGACATCACAAACATAAAAGAGTTAACAATAGGGCTTCTGCCTTTGAACGGTCAGTGGCAAAAACCACATGCTTCCGGGTAAAATAAGGCGAGACCACGCATTGATAAATCAACTTAGTCGGATGAAGACATTATCATAGCGGTCCCGTTTATCTATCCTCAAAGCACGTATGAAAACTATAGAAAAATCTCTCCGATATAAGTGTAGAAAAATCACGGAATCGTCTGTATCCTTTCTCCATCTCCCCTCTGAGGGATGGCTCCATATAACCTTAACTGTCGACAGGCCGATAAACTCGATTTAAAATCAAACATAATTCAAGTATATTAGGTAATAACTATTCCAAATGATCTCAAATAGAACAATGCAGTTGTAAGTGTTAAATGTAACAAGACAGAAAGCAAAACCATGAACAACTGTTTTTAAAATATAATCAACAAAATACAATAACGAAAAACGTGTTCCTAAATCCTTTAAGGCGGATCCGTTTGATGTATGTCCTTCACTCCGTTTTGTCGTGCCCTTAACGGTTTTCCCATTGATGCTCTGATTTAAGACAAGTCATCGAGTACATATGAGATTAGCTTCTTAGGTTTAACTTATTTTTTATATAGTATATACACGAAAACATTTCTGTGGGTTTTTTTATTATGCCCATCTATGCTTTTTCAAATGTAAGGGGTTAACTCGGCGGGGATTATGTTTATTTACACTGTCCTGATGTTTAGTGATAATGACAGGGTAAGTGTGAGGTTTGGTGCACCCTTGAACCGGTTTAAACTTCCCGGTATTCCAGTTTGCCACTGACCGTTCCAAGGCTGTACCCCTGTTGTCAACCCTTATGTGTCTGTGATGTGCTTTTTTACTGAAAGTGTTTGTGATGTACTTTTTGTATCGTCTTTGCTTTGTAATACTTGTTGGGGTGACAGTATTCTGTGAATGCTACTCTTCCTGTTGGATTGATAACCTTACTTTCTTTAAAATCCGGTTGAAGAATACAGTCCAAAAGATATAAGTGTCCCTTTAATTATGTCAAGTGTCCCATTAATCCAAATTTAATTTATGTATTTATTTATAATCCAATGTCACTTTTAGTATAGATGAACACACTAATGTTTATCCTCTCGCAATATATTTTTAATTCAAAGCATCCACTATTTTCACTTTATACTGAACTGTAAATAAACTCACAATCCAAATACTAATTTACTATTAGTCCGCATCATTATTCCTACCTAAGATATAATTCAATTATGTTACTCACCGACAAAACAAAATAAACCATTACGTGGTCTCGCCTTATTGCGTGGTCTCGCCTTCCATTACGCGATGGGACAGCTTATACTAGCAGGATTTTATAATGGGTATTTCAACAATAAAACATGTTTAAAAACATATGTTTACCGAAAATATGCGATAACTTGTTTAAAATTACCTATCAAATGCTTTAATTTTACAATATGCAAAGTTCTTAGCCGAAATTAAGGTTTCATTTGATACTCCAACCAACCCTGTTTTCGCTTCTTGAAGAAGGGGTTGGATGGGGTATGAAAGTTAATACTCGGACCACATAATGCATAAATCATTAACATACATATGGAACGCCATGGCTGTCTTTGCATGAATAATTTCGTTATACTAAGTGCATTCTATAGTATATGCGGTCCTTAATTTACTATATTCGGTGCATATATCATTATATGTTGTACAACGTTCTTTATATGCTGTGCAAACGTCTTTATATGCTGTCCAAACTTCTTAATATCTTTATATGCTGTGCACACTTCTTTATATACTGTACAAATGTCTTTATATGCTGTGGAAACGTCTGTATATGCTGTCCAAACTTCTTTATATGCTGTCCAAACTTCTTAATATGCTGTCCAAACTTCTTTATATGCAGTCCAAACTTCTTTATATGCTGTCCAAACTTCTTAATATGCTGTCCAAACTTCTTAATATGCTGTCCAAACTTCTTTATATGCAGTCCAAACTTCTTTATATGCTGTCCAAACTTCTTAATATGCTGTCCAAACTTCTTAATATGCTGTCCAAACTTCTTAATATGCTGTCCAAACTTCTTTATATGCTGTCCAAACTTCTTAATATGCTGTCCAAACTTCTTAATATGCTGTCCAAACTTCTTAATATGCTGTCCAAACTTCTTAATATGCTGTCCAAACTTCTTTATATGCTGTCCAAACTTCTTAATATGCTGTCCAAACTTCTTAATATGCTGTCCAAACTTCTTAATATGCTGTCCAAACTTCTTTATATGCAGTCCAAACTTCTTAATATGCTGTCCAAACTTCTTTATATGCAGTCCAAACTTCTTAATATGCTGTCCAAACTTCTTAATATGCTGTCCAAACTTCTTTATATGCAGTCCAAACTTCTTTATATGCAGTCCAAACTTCTTTATTAACTGTACATATCGTCCCATCAACGCAATAACTCCGTAAGCGACATGTTTTCAGAAAATCACTTTTTTGCATAAATGGGTCTCTCACATTGAGATACATGTTCTATCAAAAGATTAGAGTTGATTTGGCACTTTTCGGGATTTTATTTCATTAGAAGCACAACTCAATATCTGCAGTCATGAAAAAGTTCAATGCAACAACTCAATAAGTGCACTTACGAAGTTGTTGCATTGAATGTTTCAATGCAAAAACCCTGTAAGTGCACTAACAATTACTCTGTAAATGCACTTACTGTGTTATTGCATTCAATTAATCTGAGTATCATGACTTGTGACAAGACAGTGATGTCACTAAATTAATATGATGTCATAATGTTTTTAATTTATTATGTAGCTTATAAAATATATATTATTCATACAAAAAAGGAAACATTTTACAATTTTCCCCCAAAATAAAACTTAAATCACTGATCAACACAGGTTGATATTGAGCTCTAAAACCATAGATTAAGAAGAAAGAATATTAAATTTTAGTGTGATTATTAAGATTAAGTTATATTTGAGCAATTTACATCTTTACAACGGAACTGTTAATTAGAAATTGACAAAAATATTTGTCATTTCGTTTTTATCAATATAAATATGATTGCCTGTGTTTTATCTTTAGTAATAGAATACTATACTGGATATTGGTTTTATCCTTATTGAATAATAGAATATTCACTCAATCTCACAGGAATGTAATATTTATTTTATTATACTGAAAAATACATTTAAAAAAAAATTGGTTCTGCTGAATATTCTTGTAAAATAAAAATTCTTTTAAAATAAAACATTACAAAGATTGTTTTTACTCTTTAATCAACAGTAAAAGCAAAGATTATAATTTTATATGTATACATTGAGTTTTTCTAAACGAGCGCTCATCATTTGTGTGCATGTAACAGTGTATTTAACGGGCAATAATTGAAAGTGTTTCATGGTCCGTCTATGGAAATTCAGCATGTTCAACATTGTGCTTAAGACTTTTTGATTCATTTCTGTGCATATAATGGTGTAGCGGGTAATAGGGGAAATGTTTCAGAGACGAATTTAACAATTTTACTTGAGGTAGGTATGATAACAGAAAATAATTACCAGTGTTTTTTAATATCTACTTCATAGAAATGAACTACCTGTTTGCTATCCAATTTCATAGAAAGGAAATGTGCATGTGTTTTATGTGTCTGTGTAATATAATTAATCCTGTTACAAACAAATTGTAATTTACATTGGTTTAGTGGCATCAAACTGTGTACAGGTGATGGTGAGGACTATGCTTGATTGTGAAAATCTACTTAAGACCTGAGGTCAAATTATTTATTATTGATAAACCAATTACTCAGACATTAAGACAAGTCATATTAGTATTTGTTTTGACCTGCAACAATTGACCCCATGATGCTTTTAACTTAACCATTTACTCTATGGGGTCAGGTGATGGCTTTTCATATATTTGGAATTAAATAATTGCAAAAAGGGAATCCTAAGGTGTTTATATGCTTTTGGAAGCAATGGCTGCTTCCAAAATAAGGACTTTACACTGTACTCTTTTAACTGTTTTATGGAGCGCTGTGGTCTAGTGGTAGAGCATTGAACCCTTGACCGAAAAGTCATGGGTTCGATTCCTGCCATAACCATAATTATGTGTTGTGTCCCTTAGCAAGACACTTTATCTGCATTTGCTTAGTACTGGTTCTACCCAGAAAGACATAAAGAGTGATTCAAATAAGTTCATAGAGCTTTTGTTACAATCAATGTAAAATAAATAAGTTGAACCTAACTGTTCAGTTCAGATTAACGTGTATAACAGAGTAATATGTTCATGCCACCATTGAATGTGCAACCAACAATACAAACTGCTCAGTGGACTTGGTCATACAAGCTTCCCGAATCATGTATGTTAGTGAGGAAAAGTCAATTCTTATGGATGGCGGGAGGTGTATAGTGCTGGTTCTACCCAGTAAAGTGGGTGGTCTGCTTCCACCCCCAAAAAATAAAAGTGACCGTCATATATAAATGATATAAAACACCATACAAACAAACAAGCAAATCATGTAATAAAACCTATAATGTTACTCAGTTGGCAATGAACTGACTTCGGTGATTTAAGAACATAGACACTGACATTGAGGGCATGAATGTCAAATGTACATCCCCTAGAAACTTGGACAATTGATCCAACTGACATGATGACCATCAAGTAAGACCATGATGGTATTCCCTAACAGTAAGTCTGATGCCATGTGTAAGTAAACATTCAAAGCTACCAGAACCTATAAATAAAAGAGTGCCATTCTAATATTAAATTTATTAAACAAAATGGATAAAATTGCATCCAATAAGTTTAGTAAATTCAGTATTAAATAGGTATGAAAGCGAGATTCTATTTACCACATACTCCAAAAATGCCACATGAAATACACATTTATAAATGTAGCTGCTTTAGTCTTCTCTGTAACACTCTAAACAGTCAGAACTGCTTCACTGATTTCCGTAACCCCGGAATTAGTTTCGGAAATCTGTACACTGACCTGAACAGAAAAGGCCAAAATGTGATGATTTGACCTTATTTATTTTTCATGTTTATTACACTCAAACTGTATTACGATATTTTTGTCATGGTTTTATTATACTCTCATATCGTAAGTTATGTGATGGAAAGATACCCCACCAATTTCTGTAAACTTTGTACCAAAAAGATTATTCCAATTGTGTATCATGACTTTTAAAAATGTATAAAATTAATATGTCGCAACTACCAGTTATTGGAAGTCAGAGTATGGCAGGGAGCTGAAATGGACATGCTACAAAACAAATAGAGTATGGTTTCATCTCATTGGTTAATTTAAACACCTTGATGGGCTACACCCATCTCGATGTTTAAATTAACCAACTCAATGACACCATAATCTATCTATTACTTATCAGTTTGTACAAGCTGTCATGGGTGCCATGCTATAAAATCATATAAATATGCTGAACTGTGTCAGATTAACCTTATAGAAAACCTTTCTTGAGTGAAATGTGAATACATTTTTCAGAAGAAAAGAAATACTTCTATGAGTGAAGTGATTGCAATGCCAATACTAATCCTTCTGAAATATTGCTTAATTAAGAACTGATATACAAATTCTCAGCGTTTATACTTTTTTTTATATTTTAAACGCTGGTAGTGAATTGCAAATTCCATGTGGGCAGTAGCTCATCCTACTTGAAAAATGAAGTCTACTTGAAATTGGAAGTTTTTTCCCTTCAGAAAGTGTCAAGTGAATGCAAAAATTACATGTTTAAAAGGAGTTAAAATGATTATTCATTATTGACCAGCCCCTTTAGATGTTATAATTGTCCATATCTGATTATCAAGTTACATGGCATAGTACAATATCTTGCAATAACGTGGATTCACAGGCCTTTTTCTAAGACCCGTTCCCAATGCAAATTAGTGTATTTTGTACATGTAATGTACTGATACATCCTTTATGTTACATACTAATCAACATAAGTAGTATGTTATTGATGTAATAGTGTTCCTAACTGTACCTATTAGGCTATTACCTCATCGCAACTTACAAGATGTTGACGTAAACATTTCCCTATTGGCCATTTTATCGAAGAAAAGAATCCCAGTTTGGTCATTTACAAGGGTCCTTTTTCCTAAAACTCCTGGAAAAAGCCATGAATCAGTTTTGTATGTACTACCCTTACAATATAGAATTGCCATTAAATAAACTGTGATTTTTTTAGCATTTTTTACGACATGGCCATACATTTTTAGGTCTGAATCCAATTTTTTTAATTTTATGGCTGAACTATTTATATGTTAAGCTATATAGACTTAAATCATAAGGAACAAATGCAAGTTAGGTTTTAATAATAATATCCAGCTCAATTATTCACAAACAGCATTTAAGACTATTAAACTTAGCAAAATGCACTTACGGAGTTGTTGCGTTGAACTTTTCAGCGCACAAAGTCACTATGATTTAATTATTATCATTAACTCATTTAAAAATAGTTTTAATTTAAATAACATAAAAGAATGACCATGGTAAAGGTATATTACACTTAAATCTAAGGCAGTGTCTTTATATGTACCATTGTTAAGGAAAAAAACAGTTGTTTGTCTCTCCTGAACAATTTACCAAAGTGCACTTACGGAGTTATTGCGTTGATGGGACGATATGTCTTTATATGCTGTGGAAACGTCTTTATATGCTGTACAAACTTCTTCCACAGCATATAAAGACATCTGTACAGTATATAAAGAAGTTTGCACAGCATATAAATAAGTTTGGACAGCATATTAAGAAGTTTGGACGGCATATAAAGACGTTTGCACAGCATATAAAGAACATATATAGTAAATTAAGAACAGCATATAATACAGAATGCACTCAGTATAAGGAACTTATTCATGCAAAGACAGCCATGGCGTTCCATACTGACATGCTATATTCTTTATATGAGCAATGTCTACAACAAACAACGAAGACTAGAAAGTAGACTCAGGTTATTTTACAAACTACTCTTGGACTCCACTCTTTTCTTTTGTACGGAAAAACTTTGTTTGGAACAGTTGCAATTTGCAAGAATAAGTACTTATGGTTCTCACGAATAATTATCTAACCAATGAAAAGAAGGTCAAGTTTAAATTTTGAAAAGAACGGTTCTAAAATGATATTCGTGACAAGACAAAAAACACACAACTACATCTAAGTTAATAAATGTATTCTTAAACATTCGATTTTAAGATGTTGATCGGTTGAAAACAAATGCACTAACAAAACATGAGTTAAGCGTTCAATATTTCCTTTATATAATTAAGTTCAACGACTAAAACCATAAATAGAAACTTCCAATACTCGTCTTTAAAAATAATAACTCAAAATAATTGATTAATTAAATAGAAACTTAAGTCTTACAGTTCAATGCCACATTTGCAACATGATAATTAAAACACGTGCACACCACTTTTAATTAATGTTCGCACATCGTAACAATGCTAAATATTATGTCAATAAGGAAATTCCGAAAGGGTTCAATATGTTCGAATTTATTTGGTGTGCATTAAATTCAAATTCGTAGTTAGATCTATAAGAAAAAGGTTGTCAATACTGGTTCAAAATAACATAAAATGAAAGTACTGAAAGTACTGAAAATACATCGGTTGTTCTGTTCTACAAGTAGGTATAAATGTCGAACAGAACAAAATAAACCAAGCAGGCATTAAAACAAAAAAACGATACCTATGAAATTATACATTCCTGTGGGATGTAGAGATAACAATATTGATTGTATATACGGGAGACCTTTTACGGCCGCCAAACGGCACAAACAACAATATTGAGACAATTACAGTAGGTATACAAGTCGAATAGGAAACATAGATTTCACAAAGCACAGTCAACCACAATCACATATTAAAACAAGAGGCCCAAGAGGGCCTGTAGACGCTCTACTGTGTAAAGATGTCATATTGAGCCTTTTCCTATATAAACTTTGGATCGCCACGCACGTTCCAACCAACGAAAACCATCTTTAAATGTATGTAAATGCATTTTTCTTTACCAAATATTTATATCCGCATACTTACAAATATGGCGTGTTCCTGTTAAATGGGTTGGGGATAAAAGCCGAATTATGCACGTATCGTACCTTTGACAGTTCGTACCCAGGTAACTAGGCGATTCGTACTGCGGCCATTGGACGTTCCCTACCCGGGCCATTGTACGTTTCGTCAGGGCGTAAGTATACGTGTAGTTTTTATATTCATTTCTAAGGGAACACTAAGTTTGTATCGAGCATTTACATAAAGGAACATGTTTATGATATTTCACAAGAATGGAATAAGTGGTTTCGGAGGAGATGTCGTTTGAAATTTTCTTAAATTTGACCTAGTTTTAGCCATGGTGGCCATCTTGGATGACTGGCGGCCGAGAAAAACACAAATCTGAGGGGGTCCTCCCAAGCAACATTGTGAAGAAGTTTCAACTAAATCCTTCTAGCAGTTTCAGAGTCGATTTTATAAAATTGCTAAAAGACAGACGGACAGACGGACGACGGACGAAAAGTGATCGCATAAGCTCGCCTGGTCTTGCCAGGCCAGTAGAGCTAAAAACGACAATAACGATGAAAATCATAAAATCCCTGTGGGAGGTAAATATAACGATATTGATTGGATGTATGTGGCTACCTTTAACGGTCGTCACACGGCACAAACGACACCATTTGGACAGTACAATAGGGTTTTAACTATAGTAACTTGTTCTGGAAGTTTGTATCACCTCTCGTAGGTAAATCCCAGATCAGGAGAACACGAGAGGCATAGCCTCGGGTGTGATCCTGATCTGACATTTACCTACGAGAGGTGATACAAGTTTCCAAAACTATTGTAATGATCCTTTTATTAAATACCTCTTTACATATTATTAAAACAGAATACATGTATAAAAATAATTTAAAACAAAATTGTATTAAGTCAAATTAACCGAAAACCACCAACGGGAAAGACATGAAAACGTTAGTTTACAAACATTACATTACAACTACACATGTGTTCATTACACATGGGTAAACAATTCAAATTCTGGTGAATTTACCAACTGATGTATTGTTAAGTTAATAATTTAACCCACAATGTTCAAAATGCACATAAACATACTGATAGTTCACATTTTACATTAGAACATCCATTGTTCTTAATGGTTTACTAGCTGGACAATCTCCAACATTCCAATCTGACATTTGTGTATGGGAAGTTTCAAACTCTGTTTTTAGTAATATAGTGATATGGCCATATTCAGAAATCCTCTAGAAGTGATACAGAGTTTTGTATTCCATTGTAGGAAAATGAAGGTACTAGGTATGCAATTATTGATATATAGGTATACAATAAAGGAAGGTATAAAATTCGAACAGGAAATGGGGCTTTCACAGAACATAGTCAACCAAAAACACGCGTTAAATTACACAAGGATTACCTATGAAAGTCATACATTCCACAGGGATGTAAAGGTTACACTATTTATTATATACCTGTCAATAATATGTACATAGTACCTTCATTTTCTTACAATGGAATACAACAACCTGTATCACACTACAGGTTATCACTATGTTACTAAAAATAGAATTAGTATCACTATCTTGCTAAAAATAGAACAGCGGTTTTCCAATGATTCAAGCAAGTTTTACGCCACTATGCGCGAGAACGTCAAGACGACGTTACGTCATACAAACAAAACAAGTAGGTCAGACCAATGAACACCAACACACCTTAAAACTACATACATTTTCCCGCTGTACTTTGTCGAAAAATAATATGCTTTATTGAATGTGTATCAATATCAATGCACATATTTCTATGTTAACGATGTGTAAGAGATATAATAAAAGGATCATTACTAGAGTAACGTGTTCTGGAAGTTTGTATCACCTCGAGTAGGTAAATGCCAGATCAAGGATCACACGAGAGGCGCCAGATCAAGGATCACACGAGAGGCTCCGCCTCGAGTGTGATCATTGATCTGGCATTTACCTACTCGAGGTGATACAAACTTCCAGAACACGTTACTCTAGTAATAGTCCTATTTTATCGAATTTACCTGGAGATATGTTACGGTTGCCACAGGGCAAAAATCAACAACAACAACAACACAAAAAAAAACCAACAACACTATTATGACAATAAAAGCAGGTATAAAGGTCGAACATGAAATATAAAAAAACACGGATTAAAACAAATAGCAATTAACTTTATATTCAGACATTTCGCGAAAATTATAAACCAGATTATCCGGAAAAAATATTAAGCAATATCGCCTATTCCTATTAGTAAATGATTTCTAGATAAACAAAGTATTTTCGAAACCTTTTGCCAAAGAAATGTGTTTAGTTCGCTATGAAAGAAATTTGACGTTGATTTTTTCGCCATATACTCGGGCAGATGCAATTAAAACCTTTAATGAAACCTCTCCGTATCTGGATGGCATGGTGAACACTGACAATCTTTGCTCCATCGCCACTTCCGAGGTAGTTCCAACGCCAACAATAAAGGTAAACGATGTGGGTATGCTTTACTATTTCTTGGTTATTTTTTTTTATTTGCCTCGATATGACACATCCGGGAATGCAATTCCGTGTAGTTATGTTACGGCTCAAAATAAATATCGAAAGTTGTCTAATTTGGCGCCAGAGACTTTTAGCTCGATTAAATTTTGCTGTTTTTTCTCAACTTGATCGTCGCCACCTAGGTTTATCGCTATGTGTTTGCCTGTTTACGCTGCATATCGACATGAACACATCAAATATCAATCAGTTGGCGTCCGTCCATTGCCTGTTGACAAAATAGTAACACGGAAAACGTTTCATGGGGAAAAATATGCGATTTCTTGAAAGAGATTATTGTTTCGACCGTGTGCGAGGCTTAAACATAACCACACGGAACTGCATTCCCGGATTTGTCATATCAAGG